>NJDC01006750.1:0-30639 GCA_002245475.1 Calephelis virginiensis | reverse complement strand
TAAGAAAAGTTAAAATAGGAGAATGAACGATTGTGTGTAAAGCCAAAAATTTATAAAAAAATAACAAAATACGCAGGTGTTGCGGGTTAAAAATCTCTTGTTTTGTTTAGTATTAATGCCGCAAAGGCAATCATAAAAAAGTTACCATGGATAAAAACTATAATATAAAATTTTGCGATTTTAGGGTAAAAATAGTCACTTGAGTGTGACGTAACAATTAGAAAGGGGGAGGGGGGGTACAGATAATGTTACGGTACGTGACAAGGGTCCCCCTTGGTCTCCCCAAGGTTCAAGATTCTTCAAATATTGCGTTACGTAATACTTGAACGCTCACTTAAGTATATTTTCGTTGCGTTAGGATAGCAGTGTCATTTGCATATCTTAAAGCTAATGTGTCTTCTTTGTTTAGTTCTTTTAATAGACTGTTTATAACAATACTCCATACATTATTAAATATCAAATTTGTTAAATATCAAATGTCCAAGGTGTTTTGTTACTTTGTGTTTATCTAGTGCTTTGTCTTTGCCGGTGAATGTTGTTTTATCAAATGCCCCTACTATATTTATAAAGGTATCTAATCTCAATAGTTTTTCTTTTAGAACCTTTCATGGACCAAAGTACCTATTACGTTTTTACAATAAACTTTACGAGCATATTGTGATGCCTTACTTACCAATTAATAAATTTAAAAAATGTCTTAAATTTAAGTTGTATGGTAAGGGTTATTATAAGATTTCAGAATATTTAGAAGATCTGTCTTCTTGCTTGTTCTCTGAATGCTTTGGATTAATTGCTATTCATAACAATCTCTACAAATTAATTATATATGCAATATGCTTTCGTAAATTGTATTTATAACAAAAAAAGACAAGCCTGCTGAGTTTCTTTCGCCGGATTTTCTCAGTGAGTGGCCGCGTTTCGATCCGGTGTTAGTTTTTAGAATTATATAGACGAGTCACAAAAATCTTTGTATAGATAGATCTACGTGAATAAATATGTTTGGATTTTGAATTTGTTCAAAGGCATTTCCTAATTTTTCCAATAGCAATGAGAAAGATATCCAAATAAATCCTACTCCCGAAACTCAAACTCTAATATCTTTGAGTATTAAGCCAACATGTAATAGTTTTGATTAAACGCCGAGAGTAGGCATCCACAAATAATTAATTTTTGGGAAGCGAACGCGGCATCTAAAGCACATAGCACACGCACGTAGTACCTGCATCGCAATTACAAAATATGATTGAAATTTAAAAAAAATATGTATATTAAATTATTTTATATTAATGGAAACATAAATTCAAAATTCTACAAATAATTTATTTGAGATTTATTCAACAGCTAGGTTTTAAACTTGAAACGACAATTACCTTTACTTAAGCTAACAAAATTCTACATCGTAGTGATTATATTCTCTTTATAATCTAAGGAAGGTCTTTTTAATACCTAAGGTTTTCGTTTAGTAAAAAACCAGGAAAATTGCAAGGAATTGCATCTAAATGCTTATCACACAAATGCCTGCCCCGTCGGAAACCAAACCCGAGCCTCTCGGGTTGCTGGTGAAGTTAAGCGTGTGCGCTAGCCCCTCGACCAACCGCCTCGTTGGTCAACTTGTATCTGTACTGTATATATTTAGTGAGTTGCTTCCAGTCGCCTCTAAGCAACCGACTTTGGTTGTTTATTGTTGGGAGAATCATCTTAAATTGGGTCTAGATGTGATATTTTGTCCGTACTTTGGTTTTGTATCAGTTTTGCGGTCCAAGAACTCTGGGCGTAAAAAAATATTCCCCAGTACCATTATCAGATACATTTAAAATTTTTGGATATCACTTTTAAACGCAATGGATCGAGAGTACCTGACGCCGGTCAAGACGCCGTATTTACACGACAGTACCGTAGTCCGTAAGGACAGAAGGAACATAGAAATCCATGATGTCCCTGTGGAATCAGATCTGACTGTGTATTTTGACATGAATATTAATATTGTTATTGTTTTTTTCTTTGTTCAAAAACTTCCGCGCGCCTCTTTGTAATCTCGTGCCCCTAGGCAGATGCCTATTTTGCCTTACGGATAATACGCTTCTGTGCGAAGCGAAGGTACGGTTACTAACTACTCTGTACTCTGTGGATTCGGCACAGACAAAAGAACTTATCTGGACCAAGCTTAAGTCGGTTTGTCAATTATGCTATATAAAAAACATAGGTTATTTTTCTAGCAAATAAAGACACATTTGGCATGCGAAAGATTATATTTTGCAGCAAACTGTACATGGCAAGGAAAATGTCAAAATTGTTAATCATCGGTCAAATAAAGCAAGTGGCCAACACTGCCAATTTCAAAGCAGATTATTTAGTTAACAATTTTGACATTATTTACCGTTGTAAAATACAAAAATCTGTAGCGGTACTTTGACTAGTAAAATATTATGCCTTAACTTGAAATGTCTCATGATTTCTAAAAAAGCATTTATCAACTATAGTATACTACAACTGGACATTTTTAGTCTAGAAATCTATAGAAATAAAAAATGTCAGGCACAATACATCTTTTATTTCAACATAGATTATAATTAAAACACTTACTTTACTTATTTATAACTTATTTTAAATATAATTATATCTTCACATTTTTCTTTACGTATATCCGTTGCTTTCGTATAACATCACTGACGTTTACATTTCTTAATTTTAATGGCAAAGGAAGAAACATATTGCCTGCATCTTACAAATTCTCGTAAAATATACATTTATAATAAGCACGCTGTGTATTAAGAAATCAATCTAACATTACATACTTAAACATATAAAAGTCGTAAAATATCTAATTGTCATTTTTACAAGCGGATCACAGATTAAAAAGTATATTAAATGTCAATGTGGCGTATAATTGTAAATTTTGATTGTAATTTTTCTCCAAGTTTTCGTCAGTATTCCAAGACGCTACTGGAACTCAAACCTTTGATTAAGCACTTTCACTTAAATCAAATCCATGAATAAGCAACCAATACGATTGTTCTTTTATAACATTGATTGCCTCTAGTCAATTTAATAACACAAGATTTTGCAACTAAACACACAAAATGTTGAAAAAGACATAATACTGAAGGTACTAATATTAAAAAGTCTAATAAGTACAGAAGGCCACACATCAAGCTTTCTAGTGGCAGCTAATATTCTCTAGCAAAAGAGTAAATATAATTTTCTTTAAATATGGGTAACTTTATGTGTGACCTTCTGTTAATACCTAAACGACACTTAAGCTTTAGTCAATACTCAAAATCCGTACTTGATGATTCTACAGCCAAACAATAATAAGGTTAAGCCGTATCCTAAAATGACTCAAGTCTTGAACGCTAATCAAACTCAATTGAAACTTCATAATACCATTTCTCAATTCATGGTGTTCTATCAAAGTGACTGTGCTTAACAATCGGTTTTAATTTTACAAAATATTTCACCATTCTGCACGGTATACCTAAAATACAATAAAATAGGACACTGAAAAATTATTTAACAGTGTTGCCACAATTGACATCAATAAAAAATATTTATTAATAAAAATCGATATTTTATAGATATCCTAATCGAATACTGCCATTGCTATTCATTTACACCTAGATCTCGATATTTTTTTGCGTATACAATTTTGAATCGAAGAGTATTTTGGGTATACATAGTTGAATCGTATATTATAGTATATATTTCTTTAAAATACTAATTCCTAACTAATATGGCGACGTAAAAAAAATCAATGAGTACGATATTTATACAAGTAAATATTCTGTCTGTGGACGGTATTGTCTATAGTTTAAGGGCATTTTCATCATGAGTGTCTAAATTGGTGTAAAGTTTAAAGCATGAAGCTAGTATTATAGCATAATGGTTTACGTAAACGCGATTTGACAGTTTTACTATAATCTTAGTTTCCAGTGTATAATTAAGCTTGATTCCCTCTTAATTTTCTGCTTCTCCTTCTTTTATAAATATGGCTTTCAATCGTTTTTTACGACTTACTTATTAGCTAATGTCAGGTCTGTTTAATTTCGTAAGTGTTATTTTCTTCACCAGTAATCTCTTGTCAACTAAAGAAATTTGATAGCAGTTGTTATAAAATATAAATATTTAAATAACAAAAATTATTTATAATTTTAGTTTGATATAGTTATTCCGCCGTTATTATTTTATGGATAGATAATGGTATCATTAAAAGTTAATCGAAAATGAGAAGAAGCAATGCAAAAAATTGCCAAAATGCGTAGTTTTAAAATAACAATTTTACTTATGGTGACGAAATCATTCTATGGACGAAATAAAACGTAACTTTGGTATTCGGCCAAAATAAAGATCATTAATAGTATAAAAATAAATTTAACACCAAACA
Organism: Calephelis virginiensis; assembly: GCA_002245475.1. Classification (NCBI taxonomy): domain Eukaryota; kingdom Metazoa; phylum Arthropoda; class Insecta; order Lepidoptera; family Riodinidae; genus Calephelis; species Calephelis virginiensis. The sequence continues at coordinate 26,258 of NJDC01006750.1, read as the reverse complement.
TAATAATTAGTTATTGGTGGTAATTTAGTTGCGCACTCGCTAAACTAATTTTAAATTATCGCTATCTTCTTTCAACGATAATAACAAAAAAGAAACAAAACACTTTTATTGCTGTCATATATAAATAAAAGATAGCGTGCATCTCAATTAAGTTTGTGCACAGCAAAATTAAGAAATAAAAAAAGACGGGTTACATTCCGGGAGTGCCGGAAGAGGTAAAAACTTAAATATCAACGTTGTGCATTTTTGATATTTTGGAATGATTAGGGAATAATTTTGCACGAATTGCTTTAATTATCAGTATGAAAGTACTATCATTTACGCACAAATATTATTTTAATATCAATAACCTGCGTTTGGCTTGACAAAAACTAGCTAAAGTAAGACCACGTGACGGCTAGGAGCATCGTCATATTATCTGTACATCGAACATTGCTCGTCTACACAGAAATCTTATTTTCAAGATGGAACAATTAATAGAGCAAGGTCTGTTGATATTATACGTATCTGCTATCTGTGAGAATGTAATGGAAGGTATATTCCGGCGTATTATCCATTGCGTATCCTATACTCTTCGGAAATATCTAAGCAATACAAAAACAGCAATGAATCTACGTTTTATTTTCGATCTCGCGCCGTCTTATTCGCGCATGCGTAGTGCGATGTCTTACGTTCTGACGATCTGACGCGAGTTAAGAATTTTTTAACCATTACGCAATGCCGCTAAAGAAGTTTTCACTTCAAAAAAAATTAGGAAAGTAAAATGTTAACATGGAGACAGTCATAATGAAAACATATTAAAAGAAATACGATTTATGGACACGACGAGTGATTTCCCTGACGTGAAAAAAGTCTCTCAAGCTATCTCAGCCCTTTAAATGAAACCTTCACAAAAGGTCCCTCATTTTGCAATTAGATTTAAATCTAAAGTACGCCAAGCCTGATATTGCTTGAAAGTCATTCTTACAGTAAAATACCAAGGATTAGACACTCAAAATAAAAATTATCCCCGAGATAAAAGTATTCCTATACTATTTCAGTCGGCAGAGAGCTTCGGCCAAATTAAAGTCCTGGATAGGTCTAAAGAACACGCTTTTGAAACGAGAAAAGGAAGCGTGCTGAATGTACTTTTCCTTAATTTTTCTCTTTGTCTTACAAAAAATTTAAAATTATATTAAATAAATATTATTTCTCTGTTTCGTCAAAACCATTTCTAAGTATATTTTATCATTTCCACCGTGAGAATAGAAAGTGTACACATTGAAAAATTGTAACCAAACGTAGTCATGTTAAAACTTGAAACTTTCAAACTAATACTAATATAAATAAAAAAAATCATGAAGGTGTAATACTCTCTAGTGTTCTTATTTCAGTGTCAATATTGTTTTCTTTTAATTTTCAAGAGAGTTCTTCGTTTAAGACCTGTCTAGAATTTCATTTCAGTCGAAGGCCAAAGGGATTAACAGAAAACTACTTTATTCACAACCGGTATTTAAATTGACGCATAAGAAAAAAGTTAAAATTATTGTATTTTAAAGCTGTAAGATAGAAAAAATTGTGACAACGTAATATGGCAACTGTAAACGGTGTTTTTAGATGCCCATGCGACTAGCTAGTCCACACAGTATATGCATAATTTTAGAATATAAATAAAAATTTCATTCCTTAAAATTGTGCTGATAATAATTTACTTACTAACAGAATAGAGAAAGAAAAATTATATAGATTTTTTGGCTTTTTTGTAGTGTTGGTAGCATCACCTGGGAAGCCTTCCGCATTGAAATATTAATGACCTGGATATGTGTTGCCAGATTACATTGCAAATATAAACATATTGAATTTTATGATCTTCAATATAATGAAAACGATATTTTTGACTTTATTGAAAAGATCTTCGTGTGAGTGCGTTATATACATTTTTAAAACAAAATGAGCAGTGGCCAAGAAAAAAACATTTATCGTTTTGGAAACGGCCTTGGAGCAATACCTATACCAAAGGCCTTACCTATCCTGTTAGTACCGGTATCATATTTAGAACCGCTATTATTGATATAAGGGTTTTATACCGGTACTGGTTCAATAATACCGGTACCAAAAAATAAATAACGTAATATTGTTGCTTCAATCGAAAATATCGCTGTTCCTTCTTGACAGAATTAAATTATACCGATACCTGAAAACGAAAGTTGGCAACGGCTCGCCGGTAGTTATCGGAAAACTTCATTAGGAACAGGTATCTTTATCAGTACTGGTACCTACAGGTATTTGCTAGGTATCGGTACCGAAATGGTACATACGGTAAGAACCGGTTTGGTATCGGTTTCAAGCCTTACATAGATTGCTTAGACTTTATTAAATCAAAACAATTCCATTTTTATTGACAGTTTATTGACGTCAAATTATTAGTTTGGAGAACCTAACCTCATTTTTTCATGAAACATGGGGAGCCAAACCTTTTTATTTATTACGTACTAGCCTCCACTCGAGACTTCTGCTGTGTACTCAATTATACACAATCTTTATAATGTCATTCTGATAAAAAATACAACTGCGAATTTTCATCTTAATCTGTTCAATGGGTTTTGCGCGAAAGAGTAAAAGACACCTATCCATCCATCGTTTTAAACTTTCGTTAAAGTCCGGCGAAGTTGTAAAAACCGTGAACTTAGCAACTTATTAGTCATTCAAAGAAAACCTTTGCATTTATAATACATACGTAGAATATTAAATTCCATAATAATAACTAATCGACAAGCATACATAATTTCATTCGTGTCTTTTAAAAAATTAGCTGTAAAATTTGAATTACATAAAAAGAGCACGATGTATTTATAAAACGAATGTTTTAATTGTGTAAAGTTATACTTTATACAAACGTACACGTTGCACAAATTTCATTTTTCTTCCTTTATAAGTCTTGATTTCGATTCCATTATAATTTCTAGCCAGGATTTTGCAGAATTTTTTTTTTTGCTTACAACAATTTAAAATAAAAATAAAATAGTTTTTTATTTAAACTTTTACAAGGGAATACGACTTCAAACAATTTTAATGGCTACATGTTTTCAGTTTTTTCCTTGGCAGCACTGACCATTTGATAGAAATATTTTCACTTAGAAGCGTCTATATAGAATATAAGTTTAAAATAGTGAGGTATTAATTACGTATACATGTTTTTATGCTAATACTTAAAACTATGGTATACACAGGTGTCTTTTCGTAGTTGACATTCTGCCTTGTGGCTTTCCAGCTAAATGCCATAGCTTCCTGAAAAAAAAATATTTTTAAAAAGCGAAACAATAAAAAAAGAGCAGAGAAAAATGTAAGGTGAACTTAATATGTACAGTGTGTAACTAAAAATGTCTCCACCGCCATTATTGTGTCCACAAATAAAAAAGTGGTTTTAACGTAGAATGTTCGTGAAAAAATGTATAAGGGCCGTATAGGTAGGTACCAAATCTAATTTATCGTCATCTTACATTTAACCTTTTATCCGCCCGATGTTGGCGTTAACTACATGAAGTCAGGGGTCCGATTATAGGTTCGGCTGGCTCATGTGTTTTATTTTTCATTTTTTTTAATAAAAACAACGTCGGATATTGTTGGTTATGTGTCCTTGCCAATGTACCTTCGGCTAATTGTGGGTGCCGTGGTCGTACTTCTGCTTGTCTTTACGAATCTGAAGATACTTTATTTGGTAGGTACTTACTTTGCCTTTTCTCTACACCTATACTGTGTAATTATATAATATACAAAGACCACACCGCAATGTTAGTAAGTTTTTCATTAAATAACCGTTTTCATTCTTTGGCCGCAACATAATAATATATTGAAATACCTTAATGCATAGCTTGCTGAATGGGGAAGTTCTCCTCTCGATCTTCTCCGTCCCTTTCATCCCCTGATTGTTCACCCTCACCCTCATCCTCGGAAGACGACAACAACCCTGTTAACATATATAATATTTTAATTATTTATACGGTCCCATCGTGACCACGGTCTATGCAAAATAGGCCGAAAAATCGACAAATAAAATAAAAAGAGATCGTGAGTATCCCGTATAAATAATTAAAAATGTTATTAATACGCGACGTTTTAAGTTTAAAACACATATAATTGTAATTTGTCTAATAAATGAATCATTCGAATTAGCATAGCCCCAAAGTATAGAAACTAATAATTATATCCTCCGTGGAATTTAAATGTACGTGTTAGTCAACGAAAATATTAGTCAACGGACACATCAAAAAAAAAAATTTAGAAATACACATCACAGATATTTGTAGTTTTCACACTAGTGTCTGTCCCTGTCAAAATTTGAAACAGAACCCACACCGATGGTCAATGGGGCAAGAAGGCGTATACTCTAATCCTTCGACCAGGAACACACATCTAGACTCTTTCTTTATGTTTTGGCATTCACGTTAGTATTTTGCCATTAGTCAAGTAGAAATGTGCATAAAATTTACCAAAATTGGGATTCAATTTATAATTCATATGTCGTCAATAAGTCAGGTCAGGATCTTGAGTAAAGCGGTGGCCTCATTACTCAAGCTCATGTAGTGAGATTTGGCGGCAATGAGGAAATACACGATACGCTAATCTCTTCATTATTAATTCATTTGTGCAATTTCACTGAACAAAATTATACAAAATGCCACCAAAATTAACTAATTTCTCTCAATACAAACACAAAATTTAATAATTATAAAAAAAACTTGGACCACCGTTTCTCTAGATGGCGCCAAAACTCCATATCCACTATCCAGACTCAAAATCATATTTTTGATTTTATTATTTTTTTAAGCGAATTTGCCCCTTTCTGGGGCCGGCTACGACCTTTAGGCCATGCAGCCATGTCTTCCGTACTAATAAATTCTTTTTTCATACAGTCATAACTTATTAATCATTATAAAATCATGTCATGTTCTTGAGTAAACAATCGTCTAGTGTAAATTTTCGGCAGCGATGAAATACACGATGCACTAATTTCTTCATAATTATTTCACCCGTGCACTTTAATTGAATAAAATTGAACTAATTACTAACTAAATTAACCAATTTTACACATAATTAACACGAAGTTCATTAATTACGAAAAACTACGACCATCTCCTTTCACGATGGCGCTAAAACCCCTTGTTTTTATTAATTTATACCTTTAGACAATACTGTCTCTGAGAAGTTCGCGAACTAACTAACTTAAAAACTAGCGAGTTCGAAATCATTACGTTTTATTATCACTTGTCTCCTACTACCGCGTGTGACCAATTACCTGCAGTAAACTGTGGGTTTGTGAGCGCGTCTGGCCAATACCGTTTACTGACTGACGATCCATTTTTACTTTTCTTACCCCCTGAAAAAAGATATTTCATTATTATAAAAATATCTGTATACGTTCCAAATATGCCGGATATCGATTCGTCTTCACGGATATCGAAAATTAGATATTTGAGAACGGATAATCAATAATATTTTTTATGTGTACTAATTGTTCACAAAATTAAAAACAAATACACGAATACATAAATTAGGCTCAACAGAAAAATAAGTAAACTTCAAAAATTCCCACCTCTGGCAATAATTAATTATATTAGTTTTTATTGAAGATATGTTTACAGAATAAATTTGGGTGAACTAATAAACAAGCCTCTCTCTACCTCCAGTGATACAAACATTTCTTACAGTCACATCAGACCTGGGGGCTGATTATGTAACTCAGTGGCCAACTCAAAATGGAAAAGTGTACATCAAATGACGTCATTTGTGTTTGCTATCTCTATTGTATTTCTGTTGGTCACTGGAGATAGCAAATATAAAACCCGTCATTTGACAGCTATTTGATGTACACTTATCCATTTTGAGTTGGCCACGAAGATACATAATCAGCCCCCAGGACCCTGTAAAATTTTTAGTGCTAGAGTCTAGACAATATAATATAGTATGTCCTCACCAGGTTTGTCAGAGCAATCCAGCATAGGTTGCAAGATCCTGCGACGCGCATTGATGAACCAATTGTTCACTTGCAACAGAGTCAGTCGGGTCTGTGCTGCTAACGCTCTTTTCTCTTCCTCCGTTGGGTAAGGGTGCTGGAAAGAGATTTTAATACAATTTATACTGATACTACTAGCAGTCCGTCCCAGCTTCACACGGATGGACAAACTCTTAAACATGTAAACCTTCCTATTGAATCACTTTATATAATATTCAAAAAATCGCATCAAATTCCGTAGTGTAGTTTTAAAAATCTTAGCATACACACGGGCAGACAGCGGAAAGCGACTTTGTTTTATAATATAAGTAAAGTTATGTTAATAATATTGGTATTTATGTACATGTGAGTATGTGAGTGGTTATAAACCTAAAAGTGCTAACTAAATAAATATATAAATTAACCACTTTGAATATTTATACAATGTTGTAGTTGTATCTACTTATAAATACTTAAAATATATAAAATAGCAAATAACTGTTTTCGGTATAAATGCTAAGTGAATTTTGTGGCATACAATAACTTACATGGGAGGTATCGTCCTATATAGATAGACCAACGATTTAACAGCGGAAGTCTAGGTGTTACTCAGGTGTTCGGGACGAAGCCTCAAAGCAATTACTGACGAATTTTGTTGGAGATACTCTAAGAGCCGAATTCACGGCTTAATTGATCCGAAGATGCTAAAAACCAAAATCGGTAAGACAATTTTGTAACTTTAAAAACTGCGTTAAGGTTCTATGCACCCTCGACGTTGACACTATAGCTAGAGAAAAAGTATTGTTGCGTTTTTTTACTTCGCGTATGAAAGACGTATCCCGCTCAATACGTATGAATAAAAAACGCAATGCAAGGATAAATATTTATATATCTTATTTTTTAACAAGCACGCGGCTCCTTTGATGGTAAGAAATAACGGCAGCCTATAGACACCATAGATCTTATAGGTGCATCCTCTGGCCGGGGTTTTGGCTAATTGTGTAAGTATACCCTACCCTCCAAACTAGAACATTACTTTGTAAATATGGTGGCAGTCCGAATAGTTAAAGCGGTAGATTCCCACTCGGGCAAGTGGCGGCGCAGCACTCTTTCACTAATGGTATGAAAGTTATTTTTTTCATCCTTGGGAATCGATAGAAATTTTTGGATAAAAAACCCATCCTGTCTGTGATGTGGGTTTAAATTAAAGTGTTTATGAAATTTGGTCAAAATCGGTTTAGCAATTTCGCTGTTTATTCCTTGTCACAAGATTATTTAAAGATTTTGCAAGATGACGGATTACCACAAGATGTTGGAAGAGCCAGGCCCGCATGACCTGCGTGGCGTGTCGCGGCAGCACGCCCCGCTTGCCACCCTCCTCGCCCTCCTCCTCCGCCCCCGCACACCCGCCCGGGGGCGGTGACCCCGACACCGACGAACACGAGTTCGAGTTCGTACCTGCAAAATAATTCATCATTCATTATTCTTTTCGAACTATGAAATACATATTAGAAGAACTACCAACCTGCCTATGTATTAAAGTAATGAACAAAATGTGCGAAATTTAAATACAATTTAGTCACAAATTAATGCGCCAAATAATAAACACCAATTGCTAAATTGTTATTATTAATTATAGTAATTGAAAATTAAATAAAGAACATCGATGAGAACCTCAATAGACCTGTATTAATTGTTTGGCATAAAATATGAACAATAAGGCACAACCCATATCCATTTAAAAAGAGTACAAGGTAAAGAAACAAAGTTTTAGGAATCCATATTTATTTAATTATTCATCATTTATCATAATTAGGTAGGTACTCATTCATTTTGAATGGTTAACAACTTTGACATTAAAAAAATGTATATAACTCACACTTATTTTGATTAAAAATGCATTCATTTATTAATTTAACGAAATTGTCCAAATACCTGTGAAAGTATCAGTTGGTAACAAGCCCGCACCTATTTGACTAATCGGAGTAGATCCTTGGACGAGAGATGCTGAAACAAATTTATTATTTGTTTATTAATCATTTTATTAGGCACTGAAAACAACTTATAAAAGTATACATTAAAGGTATGTGAAGGGCAAACTTGGTAATTTTTAAAGCATACATGAAAAATGAGTTTAAAAAGTTTGGAAACAAAGTAGTTGGTCTTGAGAAACGAAGATAGCGTTCTTATCAACAAGATAATAAAATTTATTATGGTCGAATTTCGACCACTAGTTATTTTAAATAGCCGATCCATGGTCATCCAAACATTGTTTCGAGTTGAGAGTCTAATGCGAGTGATATCACAAATGCCATAATAACCAAGGGCCGTACACAGGGTAACTTTGAAAGGACCTGCCAAATTTTAATATAAGGTGGTAAGGTAAATTTTAAACAGTAATGCGATTCAACTGTTATTGCCAAATTCTAATTTTTACTTTTATAAACATTCATTTAAAACAGCTCGCAAAAATGCTTTACTTGTTGTCACGCTACGTCGTACCTAGTACGAGATATGACGTCACCAGCCTGCGAATGAGACTGCGGTCGGTGGTAACCAGTTTTATGTTTTGTTTACTTTATAACCATGCATCTTGTATTTTAGTTAGAATGAAAATTGTAAAGTGACTTTTTTTTTAATTTTAGGTTTTTCATAGATCGAAATTTATCGATTCCGAACCGTTTCTTAAAATTTGGCTAGTGCTTTATATGTAACCCTGGATACAATGCATTCACATTGCCCGAGTTATTGAATTGATTATGTATATCATCAACTTACGTGTGTCTCGATGTGGTGGAAACGGGACGTCCGTTACAGAGGGGTACACAGGGGGGTACACCGGCGCCGGCAGAGGGACGCTGGGAGACTAGAAACAACATACAAGATGATCAAAAAAACCTTTACAAAAAAAATTAAGACATTTAATAAAATACCTAGCTAATTATTAAATCTTAAATCTACATAGGCTGGAAAATAAGCAGACTGCCTTCCTTATAGTAAGTATTGAAAGTCACCTACACACACCTACTTAGGTTCAGAAAGAATGTGTGGCAGCTCTTTAAACTTTAACATACGTACCCATCATCATCATCACCTACCATCAACCATAAATTCAGTAATCTAGAGTCAAACTAATAATCGAATATTATTTTTATGTTTTTTACTACTAATAACTTGTCATAATGAAAGATGATACTAACCTTACCTGAAGGAAAGTATTGAAGGTGAGACTATATTAAGCCAAAAGGTATATTATTATTTGTATAGTATTGTTAAAATGGTACATCAATAAAAGTAGTGTAACCACACTTTTGTCAATTACTTATTATTTTTTTAACAGTTTTTAGTATTTTTTAAGTTATTTTTTACACTCATATTATGTGTGGTGTGTTTATCCGTTAACATTTTTTACTTAAAAACGATACTCTATAAAACTATAGTAATTTTAGCGCTCTTTACAGATTGACCAATTTTTTTATGGAAAGACTCACTTTGCTCAATATTAATAAGTATATTTTACCTGATATTGCGGTGAATTTGACGTACTGGAGTGATCATCCATTGTCCCGGACAAGTTGTTGTTACTTTCCACACCACCTGTAAACAAATGAATATATAAGATAATAAATCCACTGCAAGAGTATTCTTACATCAACAATTACAAATGGAAATTCACCAATTGCCGTGTTCGAAAAGTGTAAAATGCAAAAACATTCTTTTTCAAGATTTAAATACAAAATATCAATTGATTACAATAAAACATGGTATCAGGTGTTTCAGTACTAAGTATATTATGATCAGGGTGCTGATTAGGTATCTCAGTTGCCAACTCAAAATAGAAAGTGTACATCAAGTGACGTCATTTCCCGGTGAAGTAAAAACCGCGAGGTTGGCAACACATTAGTCATTCAAAAAAAACATTTGTGTTTGCTATCTCTATTGCATTTCTGTTGGTCACTGGAGATAGCAAATATAAAACACGTCATTTGACAACTATTTAATGTACACTTTTCCATTTTAGTTGGCAACTGAGATACATAATCAGCACCCAGTCGGAGATATGAATGCAGATAATAAAATTTAAACCCACCCTTTTTTTGAAGAAATAAATGCAGAACAGAAATTGACATATATAAAACAAGGTATAACGTGATCATACATATAATGACTTTGACTTTTGAACGAGTTTGGCGTAGTTTTTTGGGTTTCGGTTCTGTTGGAAGGCGCCACTACGAAGGTTGTTGACTAGTTTGCATGTCAAACTCATTAACCTTCGTCTCGTCTTCAGTGACTGTTGGGTCGGAATTGACTCGTTCTAGCATGCCCTCAGCGACACTCGTGCGATCAAAGTTGAATAAGGATTTTCAGTCACTGGTTCCTTCACTTTTGCGATATGAAATATGAGGCAAATCTTTAATCACATCTCGGCCACTTGTGGACACTTTGTACCACTAATAAGAACGAGTTTTTGATAAATCACCGTAAGCCTTTTGTAATATTAACATTGGCCCCGAACACGAAATTCCATTGGCGATTCACAATTTAAGACAAATTCATTATTCGATTTTTTGTCCGTTGTAAAATTCGCAATAAACGCTAAATCTATGTATATAAGAATCAATACCACTTTTCGTTGTAATTTTATAACTCAAGAACGAGCTCACCTATACAAACCAAATGTTTAGGCTTTGGTCGGACTATTAAGTAGATGGTTTATGTGTTTGCATTTGCATAAAATCGGTGGACCGGTTATTCATTTAATATTTTTTTTGTAAAAATAGTTAAATTCAATGAAGAGCGGATCATTTTGTAATGGATATTTTTTCAGTCATATTGAAACTTTTTTCAGATGGGGTATGTGCTGTCATATTTATACTTTTTTCAGTTGTTTTTTTTCTTTTGTTGTGTTATGTCATTCTTGCGATCATATACGTAGCAAAACACAGTTTTAGAGCCATCGTGAATGAAGATGGTCGCAATTTGTTCACATTTTTTTTTTAATTTAGTGTAAATTATGAGTAAAATTTGTTTATTTGGGTGAAAATTAGTTTAATTTTGTTCAGTGAAAGTGCACAAATGAAATAATCATGAAGAAAGAAAGAAGTGTATCGTGAATTTCCTCGCTGTCGCCAAATCTCCCAAAGTGAGCTTGTGTAAAATGACCACCGCTTTACTCAAGACCCTGACGTGACTTTGTAAATAATAATTAATTGAAATAATTGATACGGAAGACATGTGTATATTTTCAATCATTAAAAAAGGTCTCAAAGTTGTGTAAGCACAGATATATTTTTATTATAGGTAGGTTACCTATTGACTAGCATCCATACAACAAATATACTAATAAATTCCTCGATGTAAAAAGTAGTATCTTCACGCCCATATCTCCGAAGAGGTAGGCAAAGGCACAACTATAGCACCCATGACTAGCCGAAAACACTGAGTCCCACAAACTGATGCCTAAGTCAAGGGCCTATCTACAACCGGGCACAAATCCAATCTCGGGCAACATAATTTTTTTTAGAAAATTGAAAATACACTTTTTTGTGATTCAATTTATGTAACTTGTGCAGAGATATTTATTATTTATTTTTTTGCCCGACCCGGATCAAACTCGGGACCTCAATAAGTCAAGAACAAGACGTCTATTGTAAGTCTGTTCCATATCTAGTTATTGTTTGGCCGCGATGCCAAAACCGGTGGTAGTTTCTAAATATATGACAATGCGCACATGTATCATTTTCATGGTCAACGTGAATAAAGTTTTTTCTGATTCTGATTATAATTTTAAATTAAATTATTTCAAGTAACTTGTACAGGGATTTTTATTGCAAAAAAAATTGAAATATCGTGTGCATAACTGCTAAGCTTTCTGGATGATGACCTACGTAAAGAAACGAACTTTTGCTCTTACAAAAACATTCCAGTATTTCTGTTTAAAAAGTCATGTGATCAGTTAAACACGTCAAAATATTATCAAAAGATAAAACTGTAATCAAACTAAATTTATATTTGATTAACTAGTTCTTGATGATGTATCTGTACGTATGTTATTGATATCATGATCTATATTATATTAATTTATGATTGTTTTATTACATAATAAAGATAATTTGCAGGAGCCGTAAGATATATTATAGATTATCTGCAGATAGTCTAGATTATCTGCAACTTATAAAGTTGCAAAACATAAATAGGTATTTTATGTGAAATAGATATGAACCAATAAAAAAATATTACAAAAATATGTTTTTGCAAAAAGTTTTATTTACCGCGGAAAAATATCCCATCCTGTTGGATGGAACACATAACCTTCCTAAAAAACAATTGTACCTAGTTCAAGAGCTTCTCTGTAACTGATCCTAATTATCATTTTTTTCTGAAATACGAAGACTTAGGTTTTTAATGTGAAAGGTGAGCGAGCAAGCACATGAGCGGCTCTCCCGATGCTATCGGTTCCTGTGCTTGTTCGATATGACCGTGGCCCATAGACAGTATAGATATTATAGGTTCGTCAGCGTCCTGTGGCAGGAATGCCAGACCTATACCGCCTACCATACCCAACCCAGAACATGGCAGTGTCATTATGGCGGCAGGAACAGGTAAGGCGGTGGACCCCTACTCAGGAAAATTGCTTCACAGCTCTCTACCATCTGTGGTGCCAACCCAAGTAACCTATGCTCGTGTTATTATACAAAGAGGATTAGGACGCACGCGGGTTTTTAGTCAGTTTAATTTGTCCAAGGAAAGCTTATTATTTTATTTTATTATACAGAAATTCTTACTGTGCTCACCAGAAGAATAGTCAGTCCTCAGCAAGTTCTCGCTCTGCATTTTGGTCTTAAGGCAGGCGATATACCGACCGCAGAAGTCCCGACACAATTCCTGCACCTTTTCTAGTTCAAGGAGATGAATTCTCAGCACCTGGAAAAAGATTTAAGGATACATAAAAACCTGTTTTTTAAAAAAACTAGCTAACATATACATTTCTTTCTATTGAACTTGTTGATTGGTGGACAATTTTATTATATAACTAGCTTCCGCCCGCGACTCCGTCCGCGCGGATGTCGGTCTAAAACTGAAAAATTAAGATTTTTTTTCTACGTATTTTTCCAGGATAATAAGTATCCCATTTTATGCCCAGGATAATAAGGTATAATTATACCAAGTTAAATCGAACCGTTAGTTTTCACGTGATGCCTGAACATACAGACAGACAGACCGACAGACAAAAAATTTTTTAATCACATATTCGGGATTGGTATCGATCCAGTAACACCCCCTATTATTTATTTTTTCAATACTTTCAATGTACAGAATTGACCCTTCTACAGATTTATTATATGTATACATTAAAGTATATACACTAGCGTGAAAAAGGAATCAGTTGCTTATCGAGAAAATATGTGCTTAAAAGTATCAGTTTAAAGGTTACAGTTTCAGTTTCAAAACATACCACATTTGGGAAAACTTCGTCTGTTTGAAGCCTATTGAAGAGAGAAGTAAGAAAATTGGAAAGAAATCGTAAAGATGGATAAAAAAACAAATCAATACTGCTACCGACGTAGAGGTGATGCGAATATTTAGTTTCTGAGGTGAGTAACGAAAAAGCCAAGCCATACATTTTTACTGATATTATTTGTGAAGTTAGTGTCGATAGAGTTAAGCCGTGTAGATTTAAAAGCTTGGTTCTACATGAGATCAGTGTGCTGAGTGTGAGTTTCGCACGAATTTACTTTACTACCGCGTTTACGTTTGGACGATCCAAATGTATGGAATAATTTTGTTGCTTCGACTATCCGCTAGAGGCGCTGACAATAACTCCATACATCAAGGTCGCTAAACGTAAACGCGATAGTAAAGTAAATCATTTCAAAAACTCATACTAGGAACACAGGTATCGGTTTCATACGGCAAACCTTATGTGGTCGTCTTGGCAACATTTCACATAAAATGTTTTAGGTGAGATTTCAGTTCTTTTTGTAAGTTGCAAGGCAGTCTTTTTAGTATTTTTTTGTGTATTTCTTACACACCAGCAGTGCCGCTTTTCATAGCCCATTCAGTCTTTGCCTTTTTTCTTTGATGTTTTATTGATTACTATAAGCGATAAATCGAAGCAATATTTCGCCCTTAAGCGACTATATTCGACTATAGCTGACAGCTGTGTTTTAACACTAGCAAAGTCCTGGGGGCACCATAGTGTTTTTTGTATACTGAACTTTGTTTACAGCCCAAATTTCGGCTTTCTAGCACTTCAGGAAGTACCTTAACATTTTGAAGCCTTATACAAACTTCCACTATCCCCATTTTAGGGGATGGGGGCGAAAGTTATAAGTTTATGATATTTTTTTTGTTTGTTGCATACTAAACTTAGATTACGTACCAAATTTCAGATTTCTAGCACTTCAGGGAATAGCCAAACATTTCGATGATCATCAGTGTGTCAGTGACGAAATCGGTGTATTTTAGATATCAATAGAATCTAAAGTCTAAGAATTGTTCAATTGAGAGTTTGCATGTTTAATAAGTCTATTATTGACATCATATTCTGAGAATATGGACCACCTGGTAAATGGGAAATCAACTCTATGAGGGTTCAAAAAACCGACGAAACACTTCAAGAAAAGGCAGGTAGTACCCTTGCACTTCGCATGGCTCGTCTTGGCAAATTGGGGGCACGGCAGTGCCCCCAATTTGCCAAAAATTTGTTTATTGAGTGACTTTTGGTCTCTGGAAAAGACCAACATAGCAGACCATATTTCACAACAGCGCAAAGTAAAAAAGAATTGTTAATTTTAATTGTTAAAGTTTAATAAATTAAAGGGTGTCTATTCATTATTTGCTTGATTGTTGATTATATTTGCTCCAAAAACATCAGCATAAGAAATTGCTGAAACGTCTATAACGTGAACTTAACTAAACGTATCACTTAACTATTCTGACATATTATGTAACTTTAGTCTGGTATAAAAACCTGTATGCTCTTAATCATCAATCCATCAATCTCCGGGTCGTCCACCAGGAACGGCCTCCTGTCCCTTCTCTGATGCTGGACGAAGGCCTGCAAGTCAGCACCAAAAGCATCTGCAGCTGGTGGCTCTGCCCCAGCTGTAGCTTGCTCGCATCTTTCCAGAAGTAACGCGAGCAGTGGAAAAAGGGGATGTCTGAAAAGTGAATTTGATTTATTAATGAATCTCTTACTGTAACATTTTTAATATAATTTATAAATGACGTGTCACGGTGGTTGTCCGCGATGGACTCCCCAAATTACTTAACCGATTTTAATCAATTTTACATACCATAAGCCATCTGTATCATATCTGCCGCATGTCATCTCAGTATGAGTGTTTTACTCGAGATCCTGGTATTCCTTTTTTAGATCTAGACTTAATAGCAACTTAAGAGGCTTAACAGAAGGGATCCTTTTCGAAAGTACGATAGTTCAAATAAAAAATCGATTTCCAAAATCCCATCATAGATGACTGAGAAATCGTATATCGTACTTTTTCATATACTAAACATTCTCCTGACGATAACTACCTCAACAAAAAAGATTTAACAAAATTGGACCATCCGTTGACAAATGACGCGCTATAACGAGAGAAATAGAGATTTTTTTTATTAGTCTGTGATCTGATGCTAACGGTTGTATATGACTCCATGAGGTCTCAGGTACGTACTTCCAGTACCAAAAATCATTTTAAACACGATATTTTAATTAAATGTACTTAGCACTGTTAAAAATTTAAACACCTTTTATATAAGGACCCTTTATATTTTCATAAAAAATTTCTTAACTCATTTTAGTGCTTTAGGGTTTGATTTTTGTAAAAAAAACGTTGGTTTGGTTTCGGGTCTTGAACTACATGCGTGTCAAATTTCATCAAAATCAGTTCATGGGTTTAGCCGTGACAACGTAACAGACAGAAAGGCTCGCATTTATGATATTGAATATAACCAGTGAATATTTGCTAATCTCTGGCAGAGCTCACAAACCACTTTACGGCATGGGCCACCTCGGAATCATTACCTACCTTTCGAATTATTAACATTACCTACCTTGGCTAGTGCGAGTTTATTCATTTATTTAATTAATTCTTAATTGCACTCAAGTTTTTGACAAAACGGTAAAGGTAAACGGAAATGCACGAAAGTTTTATAATAACCCAGCGGATATACGTGTATATGTTGTCCATTGTACATTTTTAATAACACGTACTTAAAAGTATCTTTACTTATCCCCGAAGAGGGAGGCAGAGGCACAACCAGGGCACCCACCACTAGCCGAAGACACTAAGTCTCACTATGTGATAGATGGCAATATATATACAAGAATTGCTCATTTAAAGGTATAAGATAAGATTTGTGCTACTGACTCGTGCAGTGTCTGGGCTGAAAGTGGCGTGATTGTATATCTCTTTCTAACGTCCGTCGAGTTGCCGGTATAGCACTGTAACTATCTATACCTGTCACAACCAACTGTATTTTTTTATATGACATTGTAAGACAAATAAGGCGATGGATTTCATGATGGCAAGAAAATCACGCTGCCTAGAGACACCAAAGGTGATAATGGTGCATTGCCAACCTGAAGTTAGATTGTTGGGCTTCGAGCAAAAGTAAGTTAACCAGTTACCTTACCCTCTGAACCGGAACAAGTCATCGGCAAGCGCTGA
Organism: Calephelis virginiensis; assembly: GCA_002245475.1. NCBI lineage: Eukaryota > Metazoa > Arthropoda > Insecta > Lepidoptera > Riodinidae > Calephelis > Calephelis virginiensis. Next base: position 9,611 of record NJDC01006750.1, on the reverse strand, counting down.
CGTTATGGCGGCAGGAATAGGTAAGGTTATGGTACCAATCCGGGCGAGTTGCAGCGAAAATCTACCACATACCTAGCTAGTAGGATGTCACGATATTAGTGAAGGTAAGTCCATGCTCGCCTTTTAGAAGCTGCTTGGCAGGAAGGCAGATGGTCTACTCTGCGAAGGAGCCTGGACAAACAAGGGAAAACTGGTGACAATATACATACTTGTAAACAGCACGTTTGTCCGCTTCGAACTGGGCCTGATCGGCGTCCGCGGCGGGCGCGCCGCCGCCCTGCATTCCGCCCAACTTACGCCCAATATCGCCACCGCATCTGGAAATGTATAAATAACAATTTTATGCACAGATTTTTAAAAACACTCAAACCTGGAGTTCTAAAAATGACTGGAATTATTTAAAAATGGCCAAGAATTGAGCAAATATATATATGTCTATATAATTGGAAAACGATTTTCTTAATATTTAGTATGTAGGGGGTTTCGAGGGTGATAAATCGATCTAGCTAGGAATTTTTAGAAAATGTAAATTTATTCGTATTTAAACTGAAAAATATGACTCTTCGTGACATCTATTGGCGAATAATAATACTATTTTTTGTGAGCAATAAAGTTGTTCCAGCAGATGGCGTTGTTAAGTGACACGAAGTCAATGAGTCATGAGTGTTTGTTAAGAAATTTTATATTATGGGTCGTACTTAAATATAATTTCAAACTATAAAATAATATTTGAACGGGCGAACATTACATACAAAATGCGCGCACAACGCAATGTCGTTCTCTATCCTATAGTTACTATAACAAAAAAGAAAGGTATGTAAAAATTTTAATTGTAAAAAAACGAAAATCGTGCCTGCATAACATGACATTTAAAAAAAATAATATCACGACAAATACATAAATAAAATGAAAAAAAGACAGTTTATAATATTTTTAAAAGTAATGCTGAAAAACTATCTACATAACCAAAACAATTTTATATGCAATCCAAGCATATACAAATGTATTTTTTTTTAAGTAGAAACAACTGTTGAAGTCGGGACACATTCTTCCAATTTAAATTTTAAATGTAACAAACAATCATACATACATACGAGTATATAGACTGTTAAATACATTACCCTTCTTTGCGTGGGGCAGTTAGGTAATAATAATAATAAATAACCCCGGACATGTCACACAATTTGATCTAACCCCAAAATAAGCAAATTATATGCTTTTGTTATGGGTGTTAGGTCAATGATACTAATACATACAAATACAAATACAAATACAAATATCGTTATTCAACTATTTTACAAGGTATCATACAGTAACTGTTCGGTAACAACTGTAAAAGTCGACAACATGGAAATACTTAAATATATACCAGAATACATTTAATAAACACCCAGACCCGGAAATGCAGACATCTAAATGCTCATTACACAAATGCCTGCCCCCGTCGGGAATCAAACCCGAGCCTGTTGATCGGTGTAGTTAAGCGCGTACGCTAGCCACTCGACCAACGAGGCGGCCAGGAAGGAAAGAAAGGGAAGGATAGTTGAACATTGCCTCAAAATTCAAAATCTGAAGAATATTATTAAATTTAGAATATTAAACTTGAGGCTAGAAGAATCCAACTAAAAGAACTATAAATAAATGAAAATATATCAACTGCGTTGAGTTGAACCCCTTTTATTATATTATCAGTAGTGGTATTGAAGGGTAAGGAGTGTTTGGTTCTTAAGAGACTTGACAAAGATTGATGTCATTTGGCGACGTATCCTTATTGTTAAAAAATCTAATTGCTTTCCTATAATTATAAAACAACAAAAAAGGTGCGATATTCTTTCGTATTGTTCTATTTATCTATCATCTTTGTTATCTAAAGGTGTCCTTTGAGAAATTCCTACGTAAGCTTACTCTAAATACTAAATCACAACTGAAAAGTGAAAAGTCACAAAGATTTAGATAGCTATATATCTGTATATATAGCTATTTATGGCCAATATTAATCAATCCTAATCCAAAACTCGCTAATCCAAAACTCCAAGATTGATATTTTGATCCATTTTTATGTTATCGCTTGCCAATAATATATCTGTGCACAGGATAAATATGGGAATGAGGTATAGGATAGGCCGGCGGATACGCAGCTATCTAGATTGCTTGAAATCCATTAGATTGAGATACATTATTAACATTGGCCGTTAGATAGTTATAGAACTTGCCTAACTAACTTCGTTTCATTTGTCATTACCAATTGCTAACAGTTGTAAAAAATAAGGTATTGTTTTACCCATTTTCCCTACAATGTACTGGTTTTTCATTTCATATGAACCTTCTCCTGCTTACTAGTAATACAACAAATACAAACTGCTAACTAGTAAAACAAAAGAATTAGCAAAATTTGCCCATCCGTTTAGGCGTGATGCGATGACCACGCGAAATGGGGATTCATTTTTATACATATAGATATAAACATATTTTCTCCACTCTTTTTTTGGAGACATTAAATAAAACTGTTGGCAGGCTTGACGTGTCAATGAGGGTGACCATGATTTTTTATATATAAAATTAAAAGAAAAACGAGCAGATGGATTTTCCGATGGCAAGAAACGCAAGGCCTACACAGACAAAAAATATGATACTTGTACAATGAATGCGTAATATAGTTTTTTGTGCTTACAACCACGTATGTTAGGCTCACGCGACGACTACCAACTATCGTAACCATAGGACTAGATCACGACATTGTTAATGCTATTGTGTAGCGGCAGGAATAGGTAAGGCATTAGATGCAGGCAAGTTGCTGCACAACATTTTACAGGTGGTCTGAGTAATAACAAACTGAACATATCCTCACTTCTAACGAGCTCCTAGGCTTCGTAGTGGCAGCCGTTAGACTTGCGCAATAGACCTGACATCCAAGCCTAGAACAGCGAAGTATCTATAATGTCTTTGATGTCTACTGAACACGGCCCACGATTGTCTTTTACCTACACGAGAGCCGTGTGCCAGTTGTTATCTAATGCTATGAAAAAAATACTGATTACTTATAAATGTACTATATATGTATATATATAATGTGTAAAAGAGTTATTCTATTCTACTAATTACTTATACAGAACAAAATAATTTTATCAATTATTTGAATGAACAATTTATTTTTAGTTTTAAGTCCCTGTTAATGCATTAGAAAGAAAACCTCCATTTTTGCATGTGCACACGAACCGACAACGTTCACTCACTTATTCAGTCCCTCAGAATCAGAATCAGAAAAAGCTTTATTCATTTGAACCATACAAGTGGTATTTGTGCGCGTCGACATTTTTTTAAACTACCACCGGATCGGAACATGGCCACACACTGAGAAGATCCGGCGAAAGAAACTCAGCGGGCTTGTCTTTTCTCAGACTATACGTAATCACACTTGTCAATGTACTTTTTAAATGGTCAAGTGGTAAAGTCACTAATTCTTTTTGAACATAATTTAGGCTCCAATCTCCTGCAATTCGAGTATTTAATTATAAAAACTTTAACACATACGTAAGTCCCATTGTAACTAATTAAGAACTTGTTTATGGAGAAAATAAATGCATTTTTAAATTTAATTAGTTTCGTTTGTACTTAATTGTTAGTTAACAAACAATAAAATGTATGAGTGTCGTTTCAAATGTTTACAAGATATTTTTGATAACAACATCACTTTTCATACATATTATCTGTAGGTAGTTATGATAAATAAGATTTTAAGTTCGTTGTTAAGATGTTTATAGTAACTTTATGTATATGAAAATCGTATTCGGGTCATAAACAACTGTAACTGTCGCTAAAATTTTACTAAGGCTTCGACCGCATCTTAAATTTTTTTCTAATGGACTTTCATTTACAGAAATTACTATAACATAAAAAAATGTTACTATCGGTATTATACAATAATATAATATGTTAAGTAATATATTTTTCAATTTTATTTATTTACCGTGAGTAACGCATTTTTTTGACAAGTTTTTATTTGGGCACAACACAAAAAAATCATTGTAACTTGTTCTCCTAAAAATATAAAACAACTCTTTTAAAACGTTATGACGCATGTGTCATCGATGATTTACAATAATTGGTTTAGCCTTAAATTTATTCTTGTCGAACTGTATTGATTTTGGGATTGTAGAGGCTTGATGTCTATAAGATTTTTTAAAACTTTATGTATATAAGTCCCCGAATCGCTTGAAACATGGTAACCCCACCCAAACATCTCCAAGACACTCGCAAAGCAATAAAAACAGATATTAAAAACCAAACGCGCAACATTCATCACAAATGTTGCCACTAGATTGATATAAAATTGCTGCTACGTTGCATCCTCCCACATTTTTACTTATCTGCGACGTAGAAGTAGCATAATGTTTTCAAGGTAAGTAAGTATATTATGACTATTAGATAAAATGTAACTTAAAACTTATCACATTTCATGTCGGTCGAATATCAAGGTGTGTGTGCGTGTGTGCGTGTGTGCGGGTGTGCGTGTGTGCGTGTGTGTGTGTGTGTGTGTGTGTGTGTGTGAGAGAGAGAGAGAGAGAGAGAGAGAGAGAGAGAGAGAGAGATTTTTATATATTATAAATAAAATATTTATGGGGGGGGTATTTTTAATATCAAAACATTACAGCTCAAATATCCACCAGTTTAAGATATCGGCTTTAAAATTGAGTTCGAAACTCGAACAAACACGGTAACAAATTTAATAAAACCGTAAACGTAATTACAAAATTGAAAATAATCCTCGTATTGGCATCCAGGCAGCTCGGAAGAGGCGAGCATTCAGTAGATGATTACCTACAAGACAACTGGTGACACATACACATATCCCCGGAGGCAGAGACACAATCCATAACCAGCCGAAGACAGTAACTCCCACAACATGACAGATGGCAAAGCTACCGCCAACAGGGCATAGGTATATCCAGTCCACGAGCAACACTATTTTTATCAGAAAATTGAAAGTACACGTTTTCCATTTCTTTTGCTGACCGACCCGGAGATTGAACGTGAGACCTCAAAAACTTTAGTCCGACGCCGGACCGTTAGCACAAAGAGGCAATTCAGATCGCATTAATGACAGTGTCATGTACCAGGCCTAAGGGTAGGAAAGCCAGTAGACCTGCACATTAGACCTAACAATCCGACCATAGGGCAGCAACGCACCTATAACATCTTTTTGGTTTTTATAGGTCACGGTTGTTTCTTACTATCCGGAGAGCCGTGTGCGAGTCGCTGTCTAACAAAAGAAACAAAATAATAACCCATCTTGATCATATCAGCTTTCGAACAAAAACAACCGCATCGAATCGGTTTATGTGTTTAGGAGCTATGATACCACAAACAGAAACACACAGAGACCCGTCAAACTTATAAGACCCGTCTTTTTTTGGGGATTAACATTATTCCTATATGTCAACTTAAATCTTAACTCAGCCAAATTTTATACCGTCTATACGACTTTTTTCAGCCAAATCTTATTTTTCTTTTTATACTGTTTGTCAGTATGTGGCCGCGATTCCGATCCGATGGTAGGTACTAACACCACTTGTATAGTTCATGTAAATAAAGATTTTTCTGATTCTGATTCTTCCATTCGATACCTTTTGCTTAATCGCAGTAGAATCGGCGTGAAGATATGTCTGTATGTTTTTCTCTTTATTTTAATAACACTATTCACATAATTTGTCTGCTTTAAAATTTTTCTAATTATAAATTATACGACCTGTCTAACACCCAGACCGTTTAAAGCCTCTAGACCGAAACGCTTTATCAGTCTAAGTTGTATTCTTGAATTATTAATATTTAACCTGTTTAGACTATCATTTAATTACTATCACGCTCAAATTATTTTAAAAACCGACTGTGTAATAAGAGTCGGACTATTTTTAAAACTTATCTAACTTAGGTGAGTACCTATACTTATTTTTTTATGGCATAAGACAGTGCATAACGACACACGAATTTCCTAATGTTAAGAGATAAACATGGCCTATTTAGCCTATATACACATAGATAAATAAATGTGAAGATGCCATATTTTTAAAACCAATATATTTAATTTAAACTGGGTAAAAATTACCTCTTCGGTCATATGGGTGTGAAGATGTTTTTTTATAAATATCACAAGCACAAATTGATGTAACCCCAAAGTAAGCAAAATATATACGAATGCTAGACTACGATATTAAAACATAGAATTACTTAAACATACCATACAACATAATATCAGTTTAAATTTATACCCAGGCTCAAAAACTATATTCATCATATATACTATATTCATCACGTAAACTCCTATAAAAAAATAAAAACCGAGTGCTGTCGGGGAAAGAACCCGACCCTCAAGGTTAATCGGGAAATAGACCTGTATGAAAATCCCTCGGACAACGAGGCGATTCAAATTAAAATCATCGATTTCAATATTATATTATTTAAAAAGTATACAAAAAATAATATTAAGCAATTATAACCAGACTAAGAGAACTGTTGATAATCTGTTGGACCTAACTAAAAGAAACTTTTTTTTTTAGATTAAAAGTGTCAGATTTCTACACGTAACTTACCGAAAGTTATCTATACCATTACCAACTCATGGTAAACGCTCTGGTAACGGCACAGATAATCGAGAAGGTATAGTACGAGATTTTACATCAGACCTTATCTTTGTGACAGGCCAGACCTAAGTCGTTTTTACCGAATGCAAAAAGAAGAGATTCTCAATTTAAATGCATGTATTTTTGTATATTTGTTACACAATTACTCGGCTAATAAGTAATAACATACAGATTTCAGTAATTCTTTTTTGGTAAAAATATGTGAACTTTCCGAGGGACTACCTTGTTAATTTTATCACTATACTACAAGTGATTTTTGAGGGGCAAATGTATTTTTTAAGGCGCAAATGTTTGTCTATGTTCACGACATCACCAATGATGACTAACGAATCCGAGGTGATCCGACATAAATATCTTGACAAGTTTTGTAATTTTTTCTATAAAAATAACTTCCTATTAATATTATAAATGCGAAAGTCTGTAAGTATGTATGTATGGATGTTTGTTACTCTTTCACGCTCGAATGGCTAAACGGATTTGTCTGAAATTTGGAAGACAGATAGATTGTGACCTGGATTAACATATAGGCTATTTTTAATCCCGATCGCACACCGGGTTTCTGTGAAAACGCGGGCGAAGTCGCAGGTAGCAGCTAGTACTTAATAAGACGACACTAAAAGCTAACAGACGAACTGATGACCTCTTTCTTTCTGGAATCGGTTAAACTTATTAAAATAATTAAGTTAAATTATTGTCATTGTACAAATTTGATTGTCGAAAACTTTGAGATTGGTTTAATAGATAAATGTCGAAAAACATTGACAGAAATAATTACTTCACGAAACTATCTTTTGATATTGTCATTCTATTTTCATAAATAAAAAAAGCGATAAGTGTGAGTCAGACTCATCCATGAAGGGTTCCGTTTTAGCAAGTAACATAATATAAAAGTTCATGGAGTTCACAGTTGTAGCGGTTGACGATTTTAATTACAATGACGCAAAAAAATACTACTCATCTAGACTAGATCTCGTTCAAACCAATTTTCGATGGAAGTTTACATAATAATGTACATCACATTTTTTTACTTTTTTCATTCACTTGTTTGAGAAGTTACATTACACACATTTAAGCACTTTGGAAGTGCCTCTTGCGCAAACTATTCAGTATGGAAACCTCAATATCATTTTTGAAGACGTGCCCATAGACATCCCTTACGGGTTTAATGGAAAAAAATGAGTTTCAGTTTTAAGTACATACTACAGGAAACCTTAAAATTCAACTTTTTTTATTTTTGTGTATATGAGAGTAATCTTAATTCAGTTCACAGAATACATCTAATTACCAAGTTTCAATAGTGTACAGATATAGTTTGAAAATAAGGACAGCCAGAAAGACATGACGAAAATTAAGGGTTCTGTTTTTGGCCTTTGCCTACGGAACCCTAAAATGAAGACCCTAACCCCAAGCGTGAGCCGAACTTGCCCATAACAAGTAATATTTTCCTGGATGACAAAAATATTGTTTCATCAACAAAAAAATACTTTGTATAAATGACAAAGTCATAGGTATTTGCAATTTTCCTGATTATACATGAGCTTTCAAACTAATTTCCATTGAAATGTTTCATTAAGACTTACATCACATATTTTACCTTATTTAACAAACTTAACCACTTAAGAAGTAATTATCTCTCAAACAATTGACATTAAGAAAAAAATATTTTATAAACCTCAACATCATTTTTAAAGAGGTATCGATAGACACCTCACATATATGGGTTGATAACAAAATGTTTCAGTTCTATGTATATGGAGGTTAATATGTGATATTATTTTTTTACATTTATCTACTGTTTCATCTGTACAATCCCCAACACTGTTTAAATATCAAATGACTAAGACATACGGAAGAATCTGGAAATGTTACGGTATTCCTAGTTTGTATACTTGTTATCGTCGGTGCATGGTGGAATTCCATTCTTGATATGTATATGGAGCCATGGATGCCAAACGGTTTCGCTATACAAGCATCATCATGGATGATCTGATGCTTATATAGCGAAACCGGTTGGCTAAACCATAAAAATGAAAAATAATAAAATATATTGTGGAAAGTACAAGTGTTTCTAAATAAATTGTATTACGGTATTGCCATTCGCCTGCACGGAACCCTAAGAAAGGTGTTAATGACCACTAATATCAAACTAAGTTGTTTTTCTAGAATATCTTCTATGCACACACACAGTTTCATTACAACGTTGTTAAATACATATAAAACTGTCATTATAAAATATATAAACGTGTGAAGCTATTTCAATTTTTAACTAATTTCCGCATAACAAAATTAATTATAATTCTCATAACCGTATAATACAATTCAATAATTAGTAACGTTGTAAGCAATTCTTCCAGTCAGTATCTTTTTTTGTTTTTTTTTTGTCTGGTGTTTTTGAATTACAAATAGTCGATGTCTGGAATAGTATTGATAGGAAGCTAGCAATAATTATCCAAAACCAAGATGATGCAAAGTTCCAAATTACATAGCAGTCTCATAGTCCCTACTTCTCTTAGGATCATTTGCTGGTTAACATATCATATGTCGTACTTTTGATATTTGCTATCTTTTTCTTGCAAGGTTTTTTTTTTTTCTTTATAACATAAACCGGAAAAATAGACACTGCATCAAACAGAACCGTTACAGATTAGACATATCCGTCTGTTAACCCGTCCATGTAAAATCCTAGCGTTATTGGTTTTTTAGTTTCAGTTCCTGTATGGTGAGAGCCACCCGATATTTTTTTTTAATTTTTATATAAAAATCATAAAGCGGTCCCCAGAATACATGTACGGAGTACCTATTAATACGGATTATCTGTGTCATCCTAATAGTTTGGTAATAAAGAAGCTGTGAAGTACATGAATTGGACTTTAAAAATTATTTTTAGGTTTTTTAAAACGTTTCTATTAGATTTCTGTTTTTTTTTAAAGAAAAAAAAAATTCGCCCCGGACAGGATTTGAACCTAAAACTTT
>NJDC01006748.1:10685-26496 GCA_002245475.1 Calephelis virginiensis | reverse complement strand
ATTACTTTTTAGTTCAGTTTATCGTAAACACTCGTGTACTTTACTTACCACATCTTCACTCTATTGTCGCAAAATATTATAATGGAAAGTCTACCGTCCAACTTAGACTTGTTCATTCTCTCAAAAAGTGAAACTACTTCATTTAATCATGAAATATTATCCGGGGCAGTTACAGCTCGATTCGGTCGACACTTTTTTTGAAGAAGACCAGCGAATTCTCAAGGGATTCTGTAGAAAATTTACACGAGCTGTAAAACAAAGGTGGCAGAAATCACACCTTGAAACATTCAGAAACCAGTATGAAAATTGGCTTCAAGCAAATGTAGATTGGCCTAGTTGTGTAAAAGACGATTCAAGTATCGAAGAAACAAGTGGTGGCCAGCAGCCAATGCCACGTTCAGTCTTTCCAGAACCGTCAACTTCAACATCCATCGGGACCGGTGCAATGATAATTAACAGAACTAGAAAAGCATTTGAAGACCTGGGAAATAAACAGAAAAAAAGAAGATCATAAAAACGAAGATCCAATTTAATTGTCTTCCTCGGCTGTATCATTGTTAAAAGAAAGAGTTCGTGAGGATGTCGCATCATCAGCATATCCTTAAGAATCCGGAAGCAGAGGCAAAAATTAACGAGATGTTCAGAAAACCACTTCAAAAAGTTGAATTTACTCCAGAAAAAGCGCTTGGGTTACTTCTTTCCCTAAAGCTGACTAAGTGGCAGTATATCACTTTACGAGAGACAGCTATAAGAGTGTTGTTTATCCCTCCTACTACAAAGTGCAACAAGCCAAACTTCAATGTTATCCACCGAAAGAATCAATGACGATAACAGATTCATCGGCTAGGATAACTCTCCAAGCGTTACTCATTCTCACAGTGAAAAGGATCCTTGAAAGTTTACCAAACAAGATTTCAGATAAGCATCTTAATCTAACGTCCAAATGGGGATTTGATAGTGCAACCAACCAAAGCCGATATAAACAAAAAATTGAAGGGGAGCAAGATGACTACAGTATTTTTATGACCTCCTTACTGCCTACTAGCTTTCTGTTGGAGACGAAATTGTTTGGATGAATCCCAATCCTTTCTCACCCTTTTATTGTCGTCCAGTGCAGTTCGCTTTTGTGAAGGAGTGTGAGGCAGTCGTCGTCAATCATAAAAAAACAAGTGGATGAAGAAATAAAGGAGCTTAGTATAGCAGCGTCTATCAATAACAATAAATTGAGTCATAATCTGATGATGACAATGATTGATGCTAAAGTTTGTACATATCTTTCTAATGCTAGAACAAATTCGGCTTGCTACTTTTGCCTTGCTAAACCCACAGAAATGAACCGTTTGGATACGGTATCAACAAAGAATGTATCGTCTGACTTAGATGAATATGGATTGTCATCACGACACGCCCGTATCAATTCAATGGAGTGTCTTTTACATATTTCTTACCGACTCGATTTCAAAAAGTGGGCTGCTAAAGGAAATGAGCATAAGGAAATTTTAGAAGCAAGAAAGAAGATTATACAGAACAAAGAAGATTATACAAGGATGAGCTCAATCTTTTGATTGACATTGTTAAGCAGGGCTCAGGAACGACCAATGGCGCGAATACTGCAATACGGTTTTTTGAGTTTCCCAATAAAACAGCAGCCATAACTGGCTTAGACGAGGAACTTGTACGGGGATTAGTTGTAATATTGCAGGCTATAACTTCTGGGAAACAAATTGATGTCTCTAAATTTAAAGATTTTGTCCGCAAAACAGCAGAGAAATACGTGGAGTTGTATGACTGGTACTACATGTCGTCGACTGTCCATAAGTTGCCTATATATGGGGGAGACATAATTGCAAAAAATTACATTGTGCCAATCGGAAGTCTTTCAGAAGAAGCGTCAGAGTCCCGCAACAAAGATTTCAGGAGGTTCCGGGGACATCATTCCCGGAAAAAGTGCAGACAAAATATGCTTGTGCTATCTTCTGATCCCTTCATCAGTGCACAAAGACCCAAGTTTAATGCTAAGAAGAAGCAGGCATTTTTTACTGAAACTTTAGACATACTTAAATTATCGGAAACTCAGTTTGAGTTTTTGGATGTGTCTGATATAGAGTCTGATTCCAAATATGAGTCTGACAATGATAGTGATACCAAACAGTAAAGTATTATTTTAAAACTATAGTTGTATTTTATTTATTTACTGTAGGTTTTTAAGTTTCTTTAATAATTATTGTTTTACAACATGTCTTTGTTGAATTATTTATAATTATTTTGTTATGTAAATTGTCTTTTTCATTACTAAATTGTTTGGAGATTAAATATCAGGTTGCTTTAATATACTTACTAATAATATTAAACTTAAGGTCTTATATTTGTATAGTAGTAGTACCTTTTGAACTAAAATAATTCAAATAATTAAATATAAGTATTCATAAATTTTTGACTTTTTAAAAATAAATCACAAGTAATCACTGCTACAGACACCTGAAAGGATATTACGGTTTTCCTTGCAGGTCAAAAAATAAACGGATTTTTCATACCAGCTTCATACAATTATTTTGCAAAAAAATATTACGGACACATTTTTATGCCAAATTGACTTAAGTGAAATATTTTGTTATAGTAAAGACCAACAATATCCATATCCATAAAAAAAAAACCAAGCCTTAAGAATTCAAGTTGCTATGTATATGAAGATCGATTTTCAGCCCACTGTGCGGCGCTGTCGACGTTTTATTTTAGCGCCTGTCGAAGTATGCGAATAAATCACAAATAATCACTGCTACTGACACCTGAAAGGATATTACGGTTTTCCTTCCAGGTCAAAAAATAAACGGATTTTTCATACCAGCTTCATACAATTATTTTGCAAAAAAATATTACTGACTCATTTTTACGCCAAATTGACTTTAGTGAGATATTTTGTTATAGTAAAGACCAACAATACCCATATCCATAAAAAAAAACAAGCTTTCAGAATTCAAGTTGCTATGTATATGAAGATCGATTTTCAGCCCACTGTGCGGCGCCGTCGATGTTTTATTTTAGCGCCTGTCGAAAGGCGGTCGATGTCTTTGTAAATTTCCGACTTCTGTTTTCTGTTAAATAAGGCTTAGTAGGTACATACGATCGACCAATGATCATATTATATAGTTACTTACGAGTAGCAAAATTTTTATTAAAGAATTGCAATAAAAATAAATAATGCTGTAGTTTTATTTCTTCTATTTAAACAATATCATCATCGTCAATACTACTATTGAAAATTGTATTTGAATGTCAATATTATTGCGCAAGGCGCCTATTTAGGTATTAAGGACTCTTACCAAATTTCAAATAAATACAATATAAATACACGAAAACCGGGAATGACTACAAATTGCAATACGTGGGCGCAACTTATAAGTGGCGATCAGAGTGACATGGGGGTGAAACGGGTGAGGAGTTGGAGCGTGTTAACGGGGACGCTACTGATATGGAGGAGTGATATTTTCTTCTATTAAAACATCCGAAGCCGACGAAGCGCGGCTCAGATTGACTTTCTGCTCATAATGAGATCCCGCATCGGCATAATTACCAATGTGCAGTCATTTCCGGTGAGGGTCTTACTACCCCAAATAATAAATTGATATAAGTTAAGTTACATATGGTTACATGAATAAAATATTTGCAGGGTTTTCTCACATTACAAGGTTGGATGTGTCGGTGGACTTTAATGGCGCTAATGGACTTACAAAATACAAGTCTTTATTTAGCATACTTAGGTTACAATTTTTTGGAAAACGATACGCAGAAATCTGCTATACACGGTAAGCATCACATATTTTACCTGCACAGTGAAACCACTTGTAATCCAGCCCCTACCTTAATCGGTTGCCTGTTTTAATGCAACATTCTTGTAATTTGTATGTTTATTAATGTCTGCACCTGTGGCTGGATGACGAGATAACTGCGAATCAGGTGAACCACTTGTTCGTTTGGCTCCATTTCCATAAGTTAAATATTAGTTCATGCGTGGCTAAATAGGTCGTTATTAGTTCGTGACAGATTTCCCTTTTCCTTTCCTTTCCATTTTGATGTGTAATGCAATGTCAATAGAAACAATAGACGGCACAGATGCGTCGCTATACGGTAACCATGAAATGTTGGGCCATTGTGCAAGTCTAATGGCTAAGCTACTCTCCGAACTTGAATATGACACTGTCATTATGGTGGCAGAAACAGTTAAGGCAATGAACCCCCACTTGGTCAAGTTGTTTCACAGCACTACCAGCAGTGGTCATGTTATTAATGACGAACGCAGCTTCTGCTATCTTTATATGAGCTGCCTAGTAAGAAAGCAGATGGTCTATTATACACAGAGGGCCCGGACCAACACAGGGTCCATTAGGAAATAGGAATTGCAATTCGGCCGGCTTCGGCTGGTACCGTAAGTAGTCTTATCAGGGTGATTTTTGAGCATGCGTAAAGAAAGCATTTAAAGTATAAAAGAAATGACAGGTATACAATTACAAATTTTGTTCAAAATTGGGTTTATCACGAACATAATATGTGTTGACATGAGATTTTTATGTATAGCTAATTATGTGTGTATAAAGTTTCAAATAAATAATGGACTAAATGTGTTATAGTTACGAGAGATAAAAAGGTGGATATCGCGAAGAAACAATCAAGCCGCAACGTGTACCAGTGCCACGTGATTGGGCCGCGCGCCAGCGGGAAGACATCCATCTGTCGGAGCCTGTTGGGGATAGCCCACAAGGTGAAACGCTCGCACACACGCACGTACGCCCGCACACACGCACGCACGCCTTTCGCACGCACACACACACGCATACACACCCGCCACCCTGAGGCGACACAACTTGTGTTACCTCTTTGAACTCCGGGAGTTCGTTCAGTCCATACGTATTGCTCTAGGAAAGTCAGTCTGACTGCACTAGAAAGGCGCGGTCACGTCGCTTGTTGTCGGTACCACGGCGCGTGTTGTCGGTATCACGTCTCGTGTTAGTACCACGGCGCGTGTTGGTACCACGGCGCGTGTTAGTACCGCAGCTCGTGTTGATACCACGGCGCACGGCTCGCGCCTGCGGGACACTGTTCACACTGGTAACTTTTTGTGACCACCATTTGACCACTTTTTGTGAAAAGATCGGTGAGAAGAAGGCGAGTCGATAACACTTTATTGAAGGATCGCTCTTGCGCCTATGTATGGTGCGCATTGTTCGCACAGTCTAAGTTTTTTAATTAATTGTGAAAAATAAAGTGAGTTTAGAAAAATAGCACAAAGTGTGGTATAAATATCCTATTCGTAATAATAATTCGTAAGGGTCTTATTGATTTCTAGCCAATAGAGTTTGTGTGAACTTCTAGCGTTTATAAAAAATAGCAAAAGAGAATGTTTTTTTTAAACAGAGCATCAATTGTCCTAAAATAAAGTAAAATATGCACATGTACAAGTTCAAGACTACCACCTCGCGGGTTTTTACTAAAATAAGGCATGTCTAGTATTTAAAAAATATTTACCTTTTCTAACAATACAATTTCTTTGCTGATAGAGATGAAAAAATGGAAATCAGGGCAGGCCAGACTACCAAAACAAACACCCTGTTGTTAGGGATGAAACGATACGAGTAAATCCAAGTAGGTACTCAATACTTTTATCCAATACCAAGTACATTTTAGTATTAATACTTTGAAATGAACTATGGAGTAGGTATCGGTTAAAAGTACTCATATCAGTAAATTTTATGGAAATTAACATAATGGATGTTTATCTTTTAACATTGAAAAAAAAGGTTTATCTTAATTGAAGTTTCTGAACGCATCCTAGGCTTAGTTTTGTGTAGGTAGCAGCCTTGGCAGTTGACAAGCTTCTTAAGCTATGCCCGAAAAAATTTTAACCGGAAAACATTTACAAATGTTGATTTTCTTGAGCAGCACACCACGAAAACAGACTTTTTCATGAATTATTTTGAAGGTGACGTGTTGTACTAGCGTTTATTCGCGACGCTCATGATTGGGAGTATCTCAAAAATTATTATTTTATGTTAGAATATTATTAGTACTTTTCAATAAAAAATACCAATACTTGTTACGGTTTACACTCAAAATTTTCCAAAAACCATACGATACTAGCAAGTATCGATACTTTGTGATCGATACTGAGTAAATATCGATACTTGACAACCAATACCAGTGTCGAGTAAAGTATCGATACTCCAGTGGTATCGTTTCATCCCTACCTGTTGTTGGACACCGAAGTAAAAGTTATTATATATTAGATTTAACCCTTACATTTGCAACATGCCAATTGTAGTTTATGTAATTACAAAATATGGGAATTGATTGTTAAGATAAGTAACAGTAGGTACATAAAATTAACGAGCTTCCGGCAGTATGTGATATTGTAGTAAGAAGCCAGATATATTAAAACCAAAATAAGCCATGGTTGATAGCGGCATGTGAACATGAAATTACAGAATATAAGCAGAATATTATCTATTATAATATGAACCACTGAAGATGTTATCAAAAATAGCGTTTTTTATGAATTTTAATGTATCATCTAGTCATTATTTTTCTTATTTTTTTTCTTTATTGAATGGATGTCTGTGATGACTGATTAATGGTGTAATGTTGTGATGTAGTGGTTTAATAGTGTATATGTGTGTGTACTTTTTTATGGACCTGGGAGAAACAAGAAATTTTTTTGCTCGCTACCTATTACATCTAAACTAGTTAGTGCTAGCATAAGTAAAATGGTATCATGATTGAAAAACGATTGAAAGAAATGAGAGAAAACGCACATCCTTCACTGGAGTCTGTCGCATCGAATGGCTCGCCATCGTCAGAACAAGAATCAACTACACCTCTAGAGTACAATGTGTCGAGCTGTGGCGACACATAGTCGGCAGCAGTGCCACTGCAGGCTGACTGAGGGCGTATCTTTCCTGTGTCTTGTCTCTGTTCCAGGACTTTGAACCAGGTACAACTGCAACTGTACCATATCCGTCGGATCAGCGTGGCTATTCAGTATCTTTTTAGTAATGATCACCGAGTAAATTGTACATCAAATAGCTGTCAAATGACTTGTTTTGTACTGCTATCTCTATTGTATTTCTGTTGGTCATAGGACGGTACGGTTCATTCAATGCAGACGAGTTCGTTAAATGATTTTGTGCTTGAACGACTTTGCCCTGAAGTTATCTGCGCCCACCGACAAACGTACCCATCCGGGAATCGAATCACCATATATTCTTTCGAGAAGGGCGCTACTACGTAGTGTCTCTGATGCTGTGGACGATGAATGCTGTGCTGATGTGCCCAGAAACAACATAACAATTGAGAAGGACTTTGAAATAAATTATTCTGGAATTTAAAAATACGCCAAAAAGCGCGAGATTGCAATTACCACGGTTTGCTACGCACAGGCATAATATGGTGCTAGTGATGGTTTAGGCTGCTTGCTTTTTGTTTTAGATCGGGAAACAATCGATCCAGAGTATGCGTTGTGTGTGTGCCTTTGCTGGCACAAATGTAAGATCTTCCGGTTATATCTTATGTCAGAGAATTGACTTGAATCATTGACTGTCTGAAGCAAAAAGTGTCGGCGTGACCAAACCGGATTCGCTGTTATAAAAAACGTGTCGATAGATATAAACAGAATTGCTTGTTTCAAAGTGACCAAAGAAAGGTGTATATGATTTGGAAGGGATCCACTACTGCCAGGAGTGATGGGTATATACCATATATGTCTGAAAACTCGAAACTTTTTGGGACAAAAATGATTAGTGCTCATTGGTTATGTTGGTGGTGAATGGTTGAGCATTGTGGATTGCTTGTGTAAAGATCTGCAACCTATTGCAGCTGTTATTATTGACAGTGATGGCGTCATGAATGCAGTTCGTCTAACGCATAATTGGAAAGCCCAGGGCCAGATAGACAGCATAATTTTTGGTTGAAGTATTTGCGTTCGTCACACGCACTTAGCTGCTCAATTTCAGGAAGATATCGAATCTGGATCTCCTGTGGGTTTTATAACAACAGGAATCTCCTTTTTGATCTATAAATCAGGCAGTATACTACTGATCCTAAGAACTTTAGACCCACGTGCTTACTACCTACACAATATAAGCTCCTTACACCTATTTTTAACATCAAAGTTAGACTTTTGAAAATTCTTTTTTTTTCTGATTCTGCTCAAAATAGAAGTGGGGTTAGGTTTCGTGACACTAAGAACCTAGTCCTCGTTGATATGGCCATTAACCAACTGGTTAGCAGAGGTCGAAAGGGTCTTTCCACCGTCGGTTAACTACAAAGAGGCCTACGATTTGTACCACATACACCATGTATTAAGATGTGTGCCGGAACTGTTCAAAGTAGATACAGCTCAAAGCACATTTCTCGCTTAATGTATGCGCCAGTGGACCACGGCTGGTGGGCCGGAGTCTTAGTATCACCAAAACCTATGAGGATTGGTCGGGGCATTTTCCAAGGTCTAGATTGTGTTCGTTGTCATTTTGTCTGACTTAGTACATTACTAAGGGATTTAAAGTTATAGCCTGTTTTTTAATCTCAGAGAATGAAATGTCGGTTTTTTTTTACTGAGTTAGTACAGTATACTGAGTTGTATGTAAAGTCTTTCAATCTATTAATAGGTTCAAATGCGTCCATTGTGCCTGTTATTTGCAAGTTATTATTACTTATTACCTATTCTTACTTACTACCTACTTGAGGCGGATAGATTTCCTAGGGTCAACGAAAATATACCGTGCGGAGAGATTTTTTTGGAATGAAACACACAGTTACACGTTGACAATGGCAAGAGTGAGGCATATTAGGTTCTCTGGGAGTCTTCTACATCTTCTTCAGAATTCCCAGTTACTCCTCTGGAGGACCGAATTCTGGAACATTCTATACCTCACCCCCGGGACCAAACTTTATTGTCATTTATTATAAAAACATACAATTATGATATACAGACATATTACAAAACTTATTTTAGACCAAGATCTATTTTTGCATACTTAGTTGTGCACCCAACTGCGCTCCGTTTCCATTTGGCGGCGAATTTCCTCGATCTCAGTTTTTATGCACCCCCGCCCCCCTCAGGTCAGTATAAAACGGGAGTGTGCGGCCCTCTCGAAATTAAGAATTACTTCAACCGTCGTGCGCGGCGGAAGCCGTGCCGTGCCGTCGCTACGTCGTCAGTGTCGCGTGTTTCGGAATTGACCAGTTTAATTTCACGCCAGAGTCAGTGTTCGCTGTGCAACAGTGCACGGACTTTTTAAAGTTTTAATTTGGTAAAACTGCGCGAATTCGCCGTTGAGGGGAACTCCAAACAATTTCAATTTTAATTTTTGAGGAGGCTAAAAGACTTTGCTCTCAGTCGATCCCTAGTCCAGGTCCGCTGCGAGACCCGAGGCTACGAAGCCGAGCTGTGGCGGCATCTTCCATGCCGCCGCCCCCCACCCAGCCCCAACCGGTGATTACCACACCCGGAGACCCTCAAATAACCACACCAATGAGTTTCGCGGCCGCCGCTGCGGCATTCGCTCCAACCCAAACCTAAAAAAAAAATTTCACAACTACCCCCAAAATACAGGTCCCAACCATTGCTGCCGGCGACTGGAACTGCAAGCACGTCGCCTGGAATTCCAGTATGACCAACGCCCTGGTCAGACGACGCTTCGCCGATGCTGAGGCCCGGGGATACTCGGTCTGTGGTCCGGAGGCTCCGACTCATTATCCACATAATGACTCGAACCTCCTGGACGTCATAGACCTGGTCGTCCACCAGGGCCTCAATCAGCGGCCACACCTGAAGGTTATCCCTGACGACATGGGCTCAGACCATCTGCCTGTGCTCACTGTCGTCACGGGTATCCCCACCGACTCTCGCCACCAGCGCCACCAGCGCCGTGTCTACTATTGGACTGGAACAAATTCTCTCACGAGATGGAGGCTAACACCCCGTCTCGCTCCGTATCTTCGTCCACTGATGTAAATCAGCTGACTGACTCCTTAAAAAAGGCCATCCAAAATTATCCCATTTAGATCTTCTCCACCCTAACCCGATTTTATAGTTAGAAAAATTAAAAACAAAAGATCCCTGAGGAGAAGGTGGCAAAATACCCTACTCTCAAATTACAATTAAATAGACTGACTACCGACGTTAAAGACGATTTGCTTAACCTAGCTATCGATAGCTGGGATAGGCGAATCGAGGAGGCTGACGACGACTGGTCGTCGTTAAACCTGCTATGTCGTCAGCTGACTAAGTCCCCGCAGCCCACTAGACACCTTCGTCACGCAGACGGGACCGGGACGGGACGGGCGCACAAGATCGCGCCGAGATCTTTGCCGAGCACTTAGAGCGCCGATTCCAACCCAACCCGGTTGTGGACGGTGATCATGTTGCATCAATAGTAACCTATGTTGCCGACCACCTGGCACAACCACTGACATCTGGTGAGGACCCCATAGTCTTCGAACAGAGTTCGGCGAGAGATTATGAGAGCCAAACCGAACAAAGCCCCTGGTGCGGATGCCATTACGAACAAGGTTGCCGTACCGTACGGTAGCGACACTGATGCGATTGTTCAATGGCATCATGTGCACTGGGAAATTTACAGCGGCCTGGAAAACGGGCCACGTCATCATGCTGCCCAAACAAGGTAAGAACGTCTTGGACCTCGCCAGCTACAGGCCTATAACCCTGCTGCCGGCGATGTCTAAGATATTCGAAAAGCTCCTGCTGCAACACTTCCACCGACACTTCCGCCCACGCCCGGAGCAATTCGGGTTTAGAGCTGCACACGGTACCGCCCTTCAGCTGTCCAGGGTTCTGCATATTTTGAAAGCGGCGCTGAACAAGCGCGAGCAGTCCGTTGCGGTTCTCCTGGACATGGAAAAGGCGTTCGATCGTGTTTGGCAAGAGGGGCTCTTGTACAAGTTGGCCAAAAATCACACCCCTCTGAGAATCCTCAAGGTGTTAGCCTCCTTCCTCAAAGACCGCCGATTTCGAGGGGTGGTGGAAGACGCTATCTTCATCGAGCGTACCATCGCTGCCGGAGTACCCCAAGGTAGCTGCCTGTCTCCTGCGCTTTATTCACAGTACACCGACGACATTCCCGTGGGGGTGGGCTGCGCGCTGGCATTGTATACCGAACAATAGGCGCAGTCAGTAGTCATAACACCCCCCCCCCCCACCCTACCGCTCCCACTAAGTTGTCACTCACGTCCGCTGATCGCTCCTGCTGGGCTTCCTCCCACGGGGTTCCACCTGGTGGGGGCTGATCGCACGGGGTGACGTGAAGATCGGAGGTGGTGCAGGGAAGGACGAAATTACCGGATTTGTCTTAGGGAAGAAATTCCCTACCCAATGACCTGGCTGTTGTAACAGCCAGCGGTTGAGACCAAGGTCAAGGGGCTGCCGCCCCTTCATCTTCTACCTACCTCCGTACGGGGATAAAGCCAAAACTACGAGGTCTCGAAATTATTAATGCTACGGGCGTGGTCGTATACATATTACAATTGTTACTTTATCTTCAACAACATTTTAAAGTTTTATTTCATTTGGGTAAGTAAAACACCGAAAATTCCATGTTTTATTTTCATACATAAACTTAGCCGATTTTTTGGTTAATTACTTAACTTACAATGTTTGTAATACGATAAGACGGTCTAAAGTCGTTTAATTGACCATTTTACAAATTAATTAAAACAATACAACATATTCTAGACATAAATTTCTCATAAAATTACATTACAAAATCATATACATAAAAACGCTATAAAACATCATAAAACCTACTCAGAAACATTGGTTTTTACGTTAAGACAATTATATAATACAAAATAAAGTATATAAGCAGATAATTATATACTAAAACACGCTATTTACTTCATATTAAAATCCAAAGACACCAACATTTACATAGATTGAAGAAATCTCCGACGCATGCCATCCTTCGGCTCAAGTTGCTCTGGCCGATGTGTCTATGGTCGTGGTGCACACTATTGTTATTTATTATTATTATATATTTAATATTATTATTATGTTAAGTATAATGATTGTGGTTCTGCTAGATTGTTGTATTACTATATTACGTCATTTTTTAAAAGAAAAAATGTAAATAACTATGGTTCCTAGACAAATTACTTAATTTGATCTAACCCCAAAGTAAGCAAATTATATGCTTGTATTAATGGCGCTAAGCGGGCATACTAATACGTAAAAATATTTGCATAATTTAGTCTATAAAAATAAAGTAAAAAAAATGTCTTCACCCATATCCCCGAAAAAATAGGCAGAGGCACAACCAGGGCACATATCGAATCCCGAGCAACATTTTATTGTGGAAAATATCCTTTTTTGTCATTCATCAATGCCAAAATTGGAAAAACCAAATTTTCTTTTTGTTGCCCGACCCGGGAAGTCTAGTCCAACACCTAGACCGCTAGACCACAGAGGCGAATGTATTTATATTTTCTATTAATGGTGAGCAAAGGCAAAACTGGTCATTACCCACAAGACCACTGTGCAGCAACTTGCCCGGATAGAGATCCATTGCCTTACCTGTTCTTGCCGTCTTAGTGACAATGCTATGTTCCAGTCCGGAGGGTACGGCAGCCGGTAGACTTGCACAATTGGCCTAACACCCCCACCTCGCAGCAACGCACATACAACATAATATGTGGTGTCCATTGGCTCTGGTTATACCTACCATCAAAAACTGACGACATTCCCAATAGGTTAAATAGGTGACGAATCAGATAATTTTGAGTATTCGAGTGCCGAAATAGCATAATCTGCATAAAAATATAGGTAGTTTATATTTAAAAATACAAGAGGTGTTGTTTTAAAAAAATGTTTTGTGAAAATACAAATATTAAAATTTATTAGCTTACTTTTGTGAAGCATATTAATTTTGTATTATTTGGTTCTTAACTTGAAAGTCGGAACATTTGTAATGTTCCGATTTTAAAGTATAACTATTAATAATCGGTTATAGATTTTGTTAATATTTTTCGATAATGGCACTACACTATTTATGAATCGCAAAAAAATGTACAAAATTGCTTAATATCAATTTAGTCTCTAGATTAAAAAACAGGCTATAGGCAGTCGGTTGGTAGAGGTCATTTGGTTGGGGATGAGTACATTTGTCATCTTTTGTTAGTGGATAGCCTCCAGTTATTTGCTTCAAATAAACCAGACTTTTCGTCACTGCTTAATGGAACATGGAATGGTCTTGGTTACGATTTGGTTATCTTAATGAGGAAACCGAAGGTTTTGCTTTTGCAATTGCTGACGAGTTTGTCAAGACGAATATGATTGAATGTCATTAGAGATGGAACGATTGATACTCGTACATAACGAGCCTGTTATCGTCCTGGTGAGTCCATTACATGTCATTTTGCCAACGGCGAGAACTTGCATAGGCGTAACCAAGTACAAACTTGTTCATCAGTATGGACTTTTCTTTTGAAGTACCTTACTATTAGTAGGTATATACCGGAGCCAGTTCTGGACAATAGTCATGCGGAGCTCTAGTGAGACCGGTCTAACATCACTATTGTTGCCAATAAGCTTGACATCGTGCGGATAGATCGGTTGGAGCGGCGGGCTTTTCTTGTTGATATCACTGTTCTCATTGTATCGTTTGATGGTACGATAAATGAATCGTCTAGTTAAATTCAAATTTTTCAGTATGTCGAAAATTTGAGTTGGTGTGTAACCACATCGATGCAGCGCGATAATGACGACACAGTTTTCTGCACAGACTAGTAAGAGAACTACACGTTGTCTTCTGTAAGCATCCGCTCCACATTTAATGGACAGCCGACAGTTACTTTACTAAATAACGTTGTTGTGGCCAGCATTTCTAATTGCAAAGTTTTTATTGTGTGACAGAATTTATGACCCGACTGATATACTCGTACGTGAGTTATTAAATAAAATACATGGCATGTGAAAATAATTAATATATGCATATGCATACTGTTTAATAATTGTTTTTATGAGTATTGCAATATTTTAACGAATTAGTTATCGAATGCATTTTTTTTTACCTTGTTAGATAGCTAGAAAACTGTAGAAACATGTAAACATCTACAAAACTGTAGAACATTTTAAATAACATGCAGATTAAATTCATTGGCATTTTTTTGAGAAAAAATACACTTAAAAAACAGTTTACAATAACAAAAACTGTTTTTTCTAAAATACATCTTGTACCATCTGTATGCACAGATGAATACCATTTTATTATTTTTAAATACCAATTGGGATGTAGTCTTTCTAAAACTGCGATTAAAATTGAAATATGAATGTTTTTTTTGTTATCGAATTTTAAGGAGGAAAACTGGATTTTCTAAAATAAGAAAAAACATTTATCTTAAAACTGGTCCACTTTTGGACACAAAATATTCGAAATGGTAGCAAATGACTTCCCCTGCAACCCCTTGAAAGGATCCGATCTAATTACCAATACACAGTACAGGGTGTACAATTTGATACAAAAATCCGCGTCGTTCTGAAAGTAATAAAACGAATACGTCTATAACTGTGATTAACGAACGTTCGTGTGCAACGGTTTCAGAAAATAAAAGCAAGCTCTCAGTCGGGCGGCGACGGCAACGAGAGCAAGGTGTGCATCAGCACCGTGACGGTGTACGGGCAGGAGAAGTACCTGGTGCTGCGCGAGATCCCCATCGGGCGCGTGTCCGACCCGCTGCAGCCCCAGGAGGTGGCCTGCGACGTGGCCTGCCTGGTCTACCACACTGCCGCGCCCCGCTCCTTCGAGTACATCGCCAGGATATACATCGTCAGTACACCACTACACCACTACACTACACAACAGATACAGTACTAACAGTACAGCGTGTTACTAAAACAGTAAGAGGACGACGTACTTATTCCATTCAAAATTTAAATAGTTTCCTTGTGCAGGTCTCGTATGAAGCGAAAAAGACAGTTGCCGTTGTCGTATTTCGGTTTGGAGAATGAGGTAGCCGAAAATAGAACGGGTCGGGGCCGTTACTAACATTTTTATATACGTGCAATCTATGCTGCGCTGAGCGAAAAGAGGGATCATAAATAGTATATTGTTTGAAATTGTTCAACACCAAGTCAAAAAGATGGGCATTGTCTCTCCCTCATCTGTTTGACACTGCCGCAAATCCAATCTTTGGAACTCCGTCCGTAACTCGCCGCCGCGTTCTTAAAACGCGGTACAGTGACACTACTCATAATCACGGGCAACCTTCTTCGTCTATTGTAGCATTAGAACTATACTTATAGAAAGTATTTTTTACATGTACCTACGTACCTTATTTTTTTATATTTCCGGTATAAGAAATAAATATCACCTGCCGAAACTAAAAATAATAGTGATGCGTTGATAACTTTAAGCTGATATGTAAACCTACTTTGTGTGTGTGATAGTGTGACCGCCCTTTTTATGTGGTATGTGATAACACAGAGCAGGTAATGGTGAGCTACGAGCAGGCAAATTTGTTGTATCAGAACGAGCCTTCACAAGAATGTGCCGCCCAGAGATCCGTACCGTTCGTTGTTTCAGAAATACTTTGCAGAGAGCCATATCCCTGTGTTAATAGTCGGCACGAAGGCAGACAATTCAGTAGTAAACCGACAAGAGTACATCCTACAGCCCGAGGTGTTCTGCGCCAAGTACCAGCTCCTTCCTCCGCAATTGTTTCACATCAAAGAGAACAAACAAGATGTATTCCTGAAGCTGGCCACGATGGCGGCATTTCCGTAAGTATTGTATGTTGTGTGTGGGGGGGG
>NJDC01006748.1:0-10519 GCA_002245475.1 Calephelis virginiensis | reverse complement strand
GGGGGGGGGGGGGGGGGGAGGACATTTGACAGTGCGACACACGCACTGTGGTACACTGTCCAATGTCCACCTATGGCCACGGTTTCTATTCTGTAAAGGATTGCCAGGTGGCCAAACATAATGTCTATAAATTAAATTTGAATTCTGAACTGGATCGGTGCACTTCAATTGCAACATCCTGATAGGGTACATGTGTCTTCCAATTTGTTACTGTATAATATGATGTGCAAAACCTGTTTGTGACATATGAGGTTATTTATTTATTTTGACAGCCATCCAACAGGCAATCAAAAACATTGACCTCTAAGTATTTGGACATGAAATACGTACGAAAAGAGCTTGTCATTTGCTACAAATTATGGCTGCCATTTAGCATGCTAAGGCTGTCCAGAAAGATAGAGTATTGATATTGATACATGATCAATTAATGATGATCGATAGTTAAGTTGAAGTAAATAGATAAGAATTACTATTAATCAACAGATTAAAATTGTTAATATCAACTTACTTAGTGCTACTCAATTGGCTTATAAATAGGGAAATGTAATGAAACGAAAGAAATAATATTTATTTGATTTTCACCAACATATTTTTTACAGTCTGGTATGCAATTATGTTTATATTTACATGTTAACTCTTTATATTAATAACAAGATTAATTATTACAAACAAATGTGATTAGATTACATTCAAACCACTTTCCTTGCTTTAAAGTGAGCACTTGAAAGAATTCTTATTACTCGTATGATAGACTGATTGACATTTTCAATACTAATGGTATCCATTCATATCTTATCCAAATATTATTTTCTGGGAACGTAAAATATAGTATCGACAATTGTAATAGTACATCACTTGAAATCGACGCGAAAATGAGCATAGGCAAAAATGTCGTTATCTCTTTTAGCATACATAATATTAGTTGAAAAGAGCAAAGAGATGTTGTTATGTTATATGTCGATTCCAACGGCATTTATAACTAAATTTGCTAGAGAACTTTGTTGCACTTCTTTATATTTCTATTTCTATCATCAAAAAGCCTAAATATATCTGGCTATATCCGGATGCCTGGCAACCCTACTTCTGAATTTCATAATCCTCTTTAAGTTGTTTCTATCTTCTTTTAAAGGGTAATTTAAATTAACTGTTGCCCCTGAAGGCTGGAGGTCTAGTGTCGGACTTAACTTTGATGTTAAATTCTCTATTAAACATAATGTTGCCCGGGTTTGGATATGTGCCGGATTGGCGATAGGTTTGCCATCTATTTTCCCTTCCAATTTTCCCTATTTTCGTTTTTAACATTAATTGGAAATAACTAAGACTTTCACAAAACTTAATTAAATCAAATAAAAAAAAGTATCTTTACGCCCATATCCCCGAAGAGATAGCTAGAGCCACAACCAGGGCTCCCACGACTAGCCGAAGAATCTAAGTCCCACAATGTGATAGGTCCCTATCGCCAACCGGGCACATATCCAATCCTGAGTAACATTTTTTTTATTAGAAAATTGGAAAAACCAAATTTTCTTTTTGTTGCCTGACCCGGGATACGAAGCCGGGACCTCATGTAGTCAAGTCCAACACCTGTACCACTAGACCACTATATTTAAATTAAAGCTCAGTGCAAGAGACGGGACAACATACAATAGTTTTTGTCCTGTCTGTTGCTATTTCCTTTAACTCGAAAAGAAAGAGATAATTAAAGAAAACTTTACAACCGTGCCCCCGAATAGGTAGGCAGACATTCACTAGGCGATAGGTGGCAAACAGGGCAACTTATCCGGCCCTGGGCAGTTTTGTTTTGTTTGGGCGGTATTACTTACAAAAAATCTACAAAACATTATTCCCCGTGTTGGTCCGGGCTCCTTTGTAGAATAGACCATCTGCCTTCCTTACCAGGCAGCTCGTAAAAGGTAAAAAGTCTATGCTCGAGGCTTATCATCACTAACACCGTGACATCTGACTAGGTGTTAGAGTTTCGCATTCCTGCCGCCATAACGTCATGACGTGTTCCGGTTCGGAGGGTAAGGTAGCCGGTAAACTTACTTTTGTTCGTGGCCTAACACCCCGGCCTTTGGTTGGCAACGCACCATTACCAACTTTGGTGTCTCTAGGCGGCGAGAATTTCTAACCATCAGGAAATCCGTCTGCTTGTTTGCCTTCCAATGTCATAAAAAAAATAAACAATATGTAAATCGTATAATAAAAATCAAAAACGAATAAATTAAATCGGACTATGCTTTGATAAAGTATTGATAATTGAAAATTTTATTTACATTTTGATTTTTACCTATTTCCCACGAGGTTCTACTGCCCCCGTTCTTGTCGCCTGCGCCATTCTTTTTAAACATCTTTAATGTACAGAAATCACTCTTCTACAGTTTTATTACAAATATAGACAACAATATACTTCACGTGATTTGAAATTATACCCACATATGATAATATTTCAATATTTTTTTGATTGAGATAGACTTAACCTTGATTTGTGTCTTTGATTAGCATTAAGATGATTGATCAATAATATAGGTAGTGATTCTGCTGTTCACAAACTAAACTTATTTTAGATGCATGATATCTTTTTCAAATGAAACAAAAATAAAAATAAAAAGAGATAGAACGTTTCAGACATGTCCGATTAGTCCAAACATGTCAAATTGTGCTGTTTTTAATCAACGTTTTCCGAGTGATAGATTAAACGTCTGTAGAAAGGATATGTAATAATTGACTCATTTGACAGCACTAAAAGTGTCGTGTCTCTTTCTAAAGAAGAGTTTCTAAAAAAGAGAATAACTTAAAATTAGTTTAGTGAGTGTGCAACAAAATTACCACCATTGTCTCAAATGTTATTCTAATAATGTCTTGGTCAGTCGATTTCAAGCCGCTTGGATTTTATTCAGCAAACACAGGTGAGTATTAGTTCATATCCTGATGATTAAAATGTTTGGCAAAAATATCTTAGTACCTATCTTATTGAATATGAAGTAAAAGGTTACATTATTGTTTAAATATGCTAAACTCAGTTCTACCGTTGGAGAGTGAAGAGAAACAATTTTATTTGATTTCCTTAAAGTACATTAACCGTCATATATTTACCAATATTTATTGATGTATGTAACTCTTAACATATAGTTAATACTTACAAAAAAATCAAATCTTCTGATGGTAAGAAGTGCACGTCAACCTATAGATGGACGTTAAGCGTTTTGTACGTTATATATTATGCTCACTACCTATCGTACATACAAAATTTCGTGCACACATTTATTAAACATTTGTTTAAAAGAGACAAAGAGATGTTGTTAAGTTATATGTCGATTCCAACTGTATTTATGCAACTAAATTCGCTATAGAACATTGTTGCACTTCTTTACATATTGCTACTATTTCTATGGGTTAGATATTAGATAAAAGTCAAAAGTAATATGCTCTTCTTAAATAATTATTACATTATTTAAGAAGTTAAAGCGGATTCGTTTATATACCATGGTCAATGTAAGATAGGTAAAATAATATACATGTGTTCAAGTAGGTAAAGGTAAAGTAGTTAAAGTAAAAAATACATAACTAACTCGTGCATGGGTACTATACACAATGTCCTTCAAAAGATGGCCAATCTTTCAAAGGTCGGTGTAAGATGAGTGGATGCTTACGGCACCTTAAAAACAAGTGCGAGTCGACTTCTGCAAGGAATTTTTAGAACTCAGTGATGAAAATCATGCTAGTATATTTCATTAACTGGTTACTAGAGATGAGACGTGGATTCATTACTTTGATCCTAAGAGCAAGCAACAGTCCATGCAGTGACATAAAAAAGGTGCAGATGTTCAAAATCACCCCATTGGCCGGAAAAATTATGGGCGCGGTTTTTTGGGATTCTAAAGGAATTTCATTAATCGAGTTCACGAAGAGGGTGAAAATATAACGGCAGCAACGCACACAAACACCTTATGCAAATTTGGGGGACAATGTTAAAGAAAAAAAGGCGAGGAAAGCTCACAGCGGCCAGCGGGCTGTTGCTGCTTCTCAATGCAGTTCACACCGCGGTGAAAGCTGAACGAGACTGTGGCTTCCATTGTTTGTGTGTGGACATGAACCTACCTTCTTACAGTACAGACCTAGATCCTTGGAGATAACATTGAAAAATACAGTTTTTCCAAAATTTTCCGTCTTTTCTATCACCCACGTCCACTCATGCTAAGAATACATTGTACATCCCTCATATTGGTGACACATTCGACCAAAAGTTTATTTTTCATTGTCACGTTCCATTTACAACTTTAACGAGTCTTTGCAAATACGCTTGATTTATTCACAAACGCTCGTACCATTAACCATTCTAAATTTATTTTACAATATTATAGTCCATTGTAAACTTGAAAACAGTGATGTTGTTTGGAATCCATCACACTTATGTTCTGCAGGTAGAAAAAGGGCAGAAACTATTTGTGAGAAAGCTGTACAAACGAATTCATTGTTTTTACCTATATTTGTATTCGACACTACTTCTATTGTGTTGCGAAAGATACAACTACGTCAGAAGCGTTAAGTTGCCCGCTGCCGTCCTCAGAGGCGGCTAAATGACACCTAGTTATTTGAAACCTTGTAATGCAATTTTATTTTTTAAAAAATCGTCTTTGTATTTGTTTTACAATTATATTTTCAAAATATTTATTAATTGTGTGTATTTGTGCGATGTTTTTGCAACAGCTATAAGAGCATTCTTAATTGAATTTTTTAATGTTTTTTGAACAATGTTCTTGATATAGTTGATTGTTAATCTTTTGTGAGCCATTTCTGTGAAACGCTTAAAATTACAATTGGAGGCAGATGCGGCTGTAACGAGAATGAGGGATCACTTATGATGCCCCAGCATGTTGTGTTTTTGAGTAAAAAGTTTGAATAATGGAAGAGAGCTAACACGTCGATAGCACATTAATTCGAGTGCACTTCTGTCAAGTGTTTTGATTGAATGTATCTTTCTGTACAGGCACCTCAAGCATTTCGCAAGTCTGGCGGGGGGGGAGAACTCCTCGTGGTGGAAGGCCGGGCTCGGGGTGGCGGCGGCCACTGTGGTGGGGCTCGTGCTTATCAAAATGTTAAACATTCAGAAGTGGTAGAAGTATTTCGTTACTGTCGACGCAGCGTTTGTAACTAACGTATGTGTTACATTATGAGTACAATAGTTATTACATACACTTAGTGTGATACATTGGCAGACAAATAAACTGAGTCAAATAGATTTGTTTTTGTAGAATCAAGTTAACAGATCGTATTTGAAATCTGTCAGTCTTAGCTTCGTAGTGAAGTAGCCCGCTTAAAACACGACATACATTGTATAAATCGATACGGACTTCAAAATGTTGTAAATAGAATGCAGTTGATGTTGAAAAAATGTAGGTAATGCAATTGTAATTAATTTTTATTTAAAATTACCTGTGAAGTTCTTTTGTCGGTACTCATTTCGGGAGTTTTGGCGCAACAGAGAGAAAAGATGATTGCAATTTTACGAATAATTATCAAATTTCGTATACACATTGAGTAAAGTGTTGGTTACATTTAGTACAGCTAAAGTGCACAAGTGAAGTATTCTGAAAAAAATAATGTATCATTTATTTCATCTTCGCCGCCATAACTCACTAAATGAGTTTGAGTAAGGAGGCCACCGCTGTAGCCGAAACGCTAACTTTGCTTTCTGTGGCGTCTTATGACTAATTGTGAACAATTTAAGCCCAATTTTGCTAAATCGGGTAACGTGATGCAAACTTATACTTGACTAACGGCAGATGCTAACGCCTATTTCAAAAACTTAAAAGTAGAATAAGAAGAGCATAACAATACGACAAGATCGTTTTTTTACTTAGACGTGACGTCATTGAGATTACATTGACCTTAAGCATATAATGGCGGATTTTCATTATATATTAATATTAGTATTATTTTATAAGCTTTAACTCTGAAAATAATCGTTATTTTTAAATTTTATTCACGTGTTTTTCTTTATACGGTTGTATATTTTAGCGTTTAATATTCACAACCATGATGCCCATTATGTGTTTCCAATAATTGTTTATTTTTATATCTCGAAACTCTGTCTACCCTTTAAACATCTCGGCGTGAATATATGTGTGTGTATATTTTTTTACACCTTGTTAAAAATCATATAAAGTTTGTTTCTGTGTTTTTTAATTACTTCTCATCTATCTCTTCTCCGCTCCTTCTATGCTATGCAATTTGTAGCGGAGTCAAAATGAAATGAAAATTATTTTTTTGCGGAATATATGTGTGCTAATAAGATGTAATAACTAAAATATTTAAGTATATTAACATATTCTGATGTGCAAATATTTTTTTTTCGGTTTTTTATGACATTGTAAGGCAAACAAGCGAACGAGTTTCCTGATGGTAAGAAGTTCATGCTGCCTAGACACCAAAGGTGATAATGATGCATTGCCAACCTGAGGCCGAAATCTTAGGCCTCGAGCAAAGGTAAAGTCGGTATATAAAATATTCTCTTCTTAGCTCTCAGGCTCAGCACCACTTTTTACACCGACGCTTTATTTCAATCCCACTTTCTCTCTAATCTCGCGGTTACGAATGCGATCGGCGAGGGTTACAACGTTCGCTTCTATAAATTAACATTGGAATAAGCACTAAATTTTGCAACGCTCGTTTACCACACTTACTTAAAACTTCTCATTTCATTGGCAAACGCCAATTTAACGTGCCATTAACATTATATCCTGCCTTGGCGTTGTACGTTTTAAAGTTAAATAAACATACGTAGACCGCACAGCACGGAGCAGGGACCCATCTGCGATCTATTCCATAATCCGGAAAAATGTCCCAAAGTTCCGTACGCACAATTCTATCGAATCCCTTCCATCGCAAGACGAGATATCGTCAAGGTAGTTGAAAATTATGAATTCTTAAGTATACTTCAGAAACGACTATTTGTAATCTTTAAAAAAAAAAGAATTTATTTCGCTTCCTTCCTATCCTTTATGGCAAATGAACATTCAGCATCCCACCAAGGTTGAGATACAAGCTACTTCCCCGCCTTAACAGTTTTTGGATGAATTCATTATATACACAATGTCACTTATCTCTCATCAGCATAATGGCCAATGGTTCCGATCTGTATCATAAATCTTGTATTGCTTGTAAAAGTGGTTCAGGGGCGGAAGCTTCAGTTAAGAAATTGTAACATCCATGTAATGTAATTTATATTTATGTATCTTATATTGATCGCTTCATTTGTCGAGGGCGGTCCAACCGCAAGACTCGGGTTTGATTCTCGACGGAGACAGGCATCTGCATATCCGGGTCTGGGTGTTTATTAAATTTAAGTACATCTATGTATTAGAATCGTTGACTGACACCCATAACGTTTGCTTACTCGGGGGTTAAATTCAATTTGTTTAAATTGTCACTACTATTTATTGATTTCTTTCTATCTAAGCTGCAAATCTCCGACGGTCGTTTTAAATTATTTCATATCTTAATTTTTCAGCATCTTTCCTTTTTCTTATTTGTTTTTTCTAATATTTTTTCGTTTTGGCCAGTCTGTTCCTTTTTTTGTATTGCCACTTTTTTTCTGTAAACAAACAAAACTTGATATTTAGACTAATGCTAGTCAACAATACATAAATTAGTTACAAGAGTTAATCAAATATATTTTTAAATTATTTATCCATAAGTATGTAATTTAATATTTATAGACGAAAATTTATATGTTAAAAACATGCACCGAAACTATATTTTAGTGTGTTGTTAGCACTTCCTACAGTATAGTGCAGGGTTGGCCAGGATGCGGCTGAATACAGGTTAGATGACCCCCCATCAAGTCCCCAACATAATTTTTGGACGAGGGATAGCCGAGCAGATGGACACACGTTCAGGAAAGAAGTTGATATCTATTACTTTTACGGCAACTGCACCATCACCTCTGCTGTGAGGAATTTGGGACAAAGTGAAGGCTTTATTAATAAGATTCAGCATATCCCTCACCCCTAAGTCATGAGTAGCCCGCAATTCTAAAGAAAGAATTCGGGCGGAGTCGTGTCCGAAAGATGGCAGCTAATATGGGGTTAAATTTATTTAAAAGATAAGTCTGGCTTTTTTGGTATGATGTATCTACAATTCCATGATAGGAACTAGACTAGATCTATCATTGGGACCAATAGGATTAGCCAGATGACAGTTTATTGAATTTAAAAATGATTATAAAGTAGGGGAGACCGAGGAGCGTTGTGACACTTTTTGCTTTCACTCACATATCTCTGTTAAAAAGTGACCTACATCTGTACAAAGCTTTTTCTATTCTCTGTTAGAAGCAAAAACAAAACTAAAAAGTTCTCCGAGAAAATGCACAAAAACCAAAGCAACTTCTCGTGTCACAATTCTCCTAATACCAAGATAAGTTGTGACAGCGCTCGAGGTGAGCTGTGACACTTCAATATTTGGAATTAATCAGTACTTTTCGAAGAGTAAAAATGAACAAGTAATCACAAAACAGTTTTAATCGTAATCTTTGGCCAATTAAGTAACAATTAACAAAATAAATCATCTTTCGAAATGGCACAGAGATAATAAAAGTAATAGTATTAAATAATTAGTTAATCTGACAAACAATTGTGACACTCATATTGTAGCTCTCCCCCAGTACAATCTTCATGTGCAATTGATGCACTGCACCCATTTTTCGTTGGACCTGCTATTGGCAAAGGGCTCGAAGCAACATAAACAAAAACATTCGTTTTCTGTGTCGTTATTATTCAAGTATATTCTTTGTCTTTGATTTCTTATTTGGTTTTTTCCCGTTCGGTTTCTTAGCATTCCTATCAGTAAAAACGCGCTTCTTCACATTCTTTGCTTGCGTATTTTCCTCTATGGCAGCTATTTCATCTTTGACTGGTGTATTTGTTGGCACGGCTGACTTGATCTTACGTCTATTCTGTTGCGTGCCTTTTCTTGGCGGAGCTTTAGGCAACGGCCTTATTGTTTCCGGCGAGAATGTATTTAATTGAGGGGCAAGTGGACTACGAACATTAGATGTAGAGGCAACAGGTTCAATATTTGCAGGATCTTTAGAGTTATCGCCTGTCATAACAGGAGTAGTCACATTACGTTCTTCAAATCCGACATACTCGGTGTGATCTTTTTTTTAGACCTTCCCCAACAACAAATTTTGGGCAGGGGCTCTTTCTTCCGGATCTCCCGACAATTCTTCTGCAACAATGGAAGCTTGTTCTGGCACTGGATTGGTTGAAATGCGATCTGTAACTTGGCTGGGCAAAAAATCTGCTTCTCCAAAAATATCTGTATTAACAGGCCATGTTCCTGTGGCAGCAAAACCAGCTCTGATATTTTTTGCAGTGATCGCAACATAAAAGGCAGTTTTTGTAACGGAAGGGATACCGTAGATAGACATAACTTTGCCAGCATTTGACCGCATCCAGTTATCACAAGCTGTGTTAATAGCTTTCTTAAGAGGACCAAAAATTGCACGATCCATTGGCTGCAGGTTGTGTGTGCAATGTGGAGGGAACGTGAGCAAAATTATGCCGTTTTCTCTGCAAAACTATATTTTTTAAAGCCATGTGGGATGAATGGTTATCAAGAAGTAACAAAGCTCTTTGCTCTTTTGTTGGCCTCACATGGTTTTTAAAATGTTCAAGAAAGAAGTAAAAGTCGTCTTCCTGCATCCACCAGGATCCATTTGCTGTTCCTACTGAACCTGTTCAGCCGTCCCGAATAAAATGTTCTTGAAATCGCTTGCGAGGGAATATGAACATAGGTGGTATGTAATTGCCCAAGGCGTTCCCAGCCAAAGCCAGCGTTACTAAGGTTCCTTTTTCCGCAGAAGTCATCGCATTTCTTGTTTTTCTCCACGTCGTGCGATTACTCTATCAGGTTTTTGGACCGTAGTAATCCCGGTCTCGTCGACGTTCCATATATCTTTACCGCTGAGAGTATGTTTGGCTAAGACTCCTGTATAGGTTTCAAAAAAGGCAGTGACGTTTGTGCTATTATAGCTCGAGCGATAAGAGATAAATTTGGGTGTCGCTTCATAAATAGCTTTAGCCACACTTCTTCAGCCATTTCGTTTTTTCCCCATGATTCGGGAATTTTTTTATTGTATTTTTTCGCTAACAAATACGCTAAACTTCTTGTCTCTTTTGTAGTCAGCCCATAATTTGACGCGGCACAAGTTAACAAATAATCGCCCAATATCTTTTCTTCGCCCTTTGTGAAAACCGTTGGACTGATATAGCGGACGGATGGAGTCCTGTCAACTGTTGTTGACAGGACTCCATCTATAGGACATAACTACCCGCGTTAACGGGTTAGAAAGGAATTAAAAATTTCGCCACGGGACTTGAATCCTCAGTAGCTCAATTGGTTAGAGCATTCGTCGGCTTGAGACAAAAGGTTACAGGTTCAAATCCTGTCTGGAGCGTAATTTTTTCTTTCTTTAAAATTTATAGAAAATTTATCCCAAGCACAGGGCAAGTGC
>NJDC01006744.1:0-19491 GCA_002245475.1 Calephelis virginiensis | reverse complement strand
CTAACATCCCAGCCTCAGGTTGGCAATGCACCATTACCCCCCTTGGTGTCTCTAGGCATCATGAATTTCTTACCATCAGGAAATCCGTTTGCTTGTTTGCCTTCCAATATCATAAGTATCTTCACGCCCATATCCCCGAAGAGTTAGGCAGAGGCACAACCAGGGCACCCACGACTAGCCGAAGATACTAAGTCCCATAATGTGATAGGTGGCAAGCCTATCGCCAACCGGGCACATATCCTATCCCGAGCAACATTTTTTTTTTGGAAAGAAAATTGGAAAAACCCAGTTTTCTTTTTGTTGCCCGACACGGGATTCAAACCCGGGACCTCATGCAGTCGAATATCATACAAAAATAAAAGGTTTCAAGTCCCAAGTCCATATAGTAATGGTAACAATCAGTGATGTACAGCTTCCAGATAAATGATCTTAACTTTACTCTTTTCTTTTAATATTTGACTGCTATTTATTTTGCCTTGGTAACTCGTCAATAACTATAAGTTTGCCTTCAATAAATAGCAAAAATGAACTCCATGGAATTTGTCATATAGTCAACAATAATCAGCCTCTAAGTTTGTAAATTGACTGTCAAATTTATATATAAACTGTGCTTAAAAAATAAACAGTCAATTTTAATTATTAACTAACTAAATATTTAAATTTAATATGCATTTCTTTCCGACATACTATTAAACTCTAAAGTTAAACAAAACTAAAGTAATTAAATCACCAGACAAAATGAAACATAAAGCAGTACATAATCTCACAAGTCGGTTCAAATTCTAATCATTAACGATTACTGACAATAATTCACAACTGACAAGCAAGAACTGACGTGTGATAATCCTTCTAAAGTAAAACATACGCTAAGGGCCCCTTAACGCTTACAAGGAATAGCGTACATACTTTGGCCGTATTATACGCCACAAGATGCCACAGATAAAGCAAAACTTTTTTCTACAGAATAGTTAACCTAAGAATTGATACACGGAGAATAGTGCTCGTGAAACGTAAGTTGAGGTATACGAGAGTAAATGTAAGGGATAACTTTATTACTGGTATAGCTATTCTCAGATAAAGGCGATGTTGGTAAAATTGGGCCTAAGTAATTTACTGCTTAAAATCTAACTTCAGTAAATAAAAAGTATCTTCACGCCCATATCCCCGAAGAGGTAGGTACAACCAAGGCACCCACGACTAGCCGAAGATACTAAGTCCCACAATGTGATAGGTGGCAAGCCTATCGCCATTTCCAATCCCAACAAAAATTTTTTTTACGAGAAAATTGGAAAAAATCCAATTTTCTTTATGTTGGATTCGAACCCAGGATCTCATGCAATCAAGTCCAACACCCGGACCGCTAGACCACAGGGGCGACTATTTAGTAAATAATTCAATCCTATTTTGGACACCCACCCACCCCCCGACGATTAGAGTGGTGTTATAAGATTGACGCAATGTGATCGAGATGGTTTTTAGCTTATATGTACGTTTTTTTGGAGGACATTTTTTTTTTCATTGTTTTTTAATATTTTAGAGATGTACCTAAATTTAAACATGTTAATGTTTAAAGCCAACAAGTAAACGGATTTCCTCATGGTAAGAAATTCACGCCGCCTAGAGACATCAAAGATGTTAATAGTGCGTTGCCAGTGCTGTAAGTTTACCGACTTCCTTACCCTCCGAACCGGAACATGTCAACGGCAAACACTGACTTATGGCGGCGGGAATAGGTAAGACGGTGAAACCAATCCAGGCGAGTTGCACCAAAACTCTTCCACCTAGTAGGATGTCACAATGTTAGTGACAGTTAGGCTATGCTCGCTATTAAGAGCTGCCTGGCAGGAAGGCAGATGGTCTATTCTGCAAAGGAGCCCGGACACGGGGGATATAGTTGCAACTATACGTCTACTACGTCAAAAAATCATATTTACCTTCGCACAGACAAACAACCGAAGCGCAAAGCAGGACTCAACGTTATCGGTGGGCCGAGGAAATCCGGGTTACCGTGAGTAGGCAGGTACGATCCTCTGAAAAAGAATGATAGATATTTGCTTGGGATATTTTTTATAAATTTTAAAGAAAGAAAAAAAATCGATTCGTCGTCGTCGAATTCGTCAGTTTGAGACGAAAGGTTACAGGTTCGAATCCTGTCTGGGGCGAAATTTTTCTTTCGTTAAAATTTTTGGAAATTAATGATAGATCTTACTCTTTCTGTCCATTACATTGTATTTCCACTACAAGCCTATTTACACTTAAGCAAATAAGCAAAATTATTTGAATTTATAATTTAGGAGATGTGCTGCAATGGGGATTTTAATTTTGTATTGAAAAATCTTGAATTTTATACAAAAATCGTAAGGTATAACACACTGCTACCGCATCTCCGTGCTGCTGTATTCATTGGACCGAGTTATGCCAAAATGTACCAACTACATAAAGTTGATTTCGAGAATTTAATGGCGTCTAAAGTTAGATTTGTAATTACACACTACTATTATTTTTATTAATTTATTTTTATTATCATCAGTATTTGTATTAAAATATTTTATTAAATTAATTGACCCAAAGACAAATACTAAATGTATTTATTTAAATTATCAAGGGTTTTACATGTTTTTGGATCATTATAGCAGAATTGTTTTCGACTTATGTGTGGCTTGGTTCATAAACATTTTTTTTGTGTCAAACGTAAATGTAGAATGGGTTGTTTTAGCTGAGTAGTAATACAATTGACCCAAAGACAAATACTAAATGTATTTATTTAAATTATCAAGGGTTTTACATGTTTTTGGATCAATAGAGCAGAATTGTTTTAGACTTATGTGTGACTTGGTTCATAAACATTTTTTTTGTGTCAAACGTAAATGTAGAATGGGTTGTTTTAGCTGAGTAGTAATGCGGCACATTCTGATCAGTTTGGTGTCAATAACTAATTTTCTGACAATTTTTGGTTTGGTCTATTTTGGCATAACTCAGTCCAATTATCAAACAAGCAAAATCCGCAAGGCCACACACGATTTCAGCCTTAAGGAATAATACAGTAATCTACACTTTTAATTCTACTAACGGTGGGGTCGTCACACCCCTACGCCAATTACCTACACCAGTGATATGACGTTTTCACTTAACAAATTTTCTAACCTGCAAAACGTTTCGTATTCAACAGCCAGCCGTTGCTCCATTAGCTTTAAGGCGGCGGTCTCTCCCCCTACCCACCGGATCATGCGGATATCTTCGTTCTCCAACATCACACCCAAGTCTTCGGGTTTTGGGGCCTAAGAAGATATACTTGGTGGTTAAAAAACGGAAGCATTGGTCGAACATGGCTAATTCCACTATTCATGAGGCCTGGGTTCAATTTCTGGCAGGGTCAGAGCTGGACTGGGCATTTGTGTGACGAACAGCAGCGACTCACCCGGATCGGTACCACCGCCTTACCTATTCCTGCCGCCATAACGTCATGACGTGTTCTGGTTCGAAGGGTAAGGTAGCAGGTAAACTTTCTTTTGCTCGAAGCCTAACATCCCGGCCTCAGGTTGGCAACGCACCATTACCACCTTTGGTGTCTCTAGGCGGCGTGAATTTCTTACCATCAGGAAGTCCGTCTGCTTGTTTGCCTTCCAATATCATAAAAAAAGAACATATTTGTCTGTATTGCAAATTTTAGGTATTTATTGTGGTGGTAATGGTTCAGGTGTTGAATTTAACTGCATGAGGTCCTGGGTTTGATTCTTAGATCGCTCAAAAGAACGAAATTTTTTTTTACCAATTTTCTAATAAAAAAAATGTTGCTCGGGAATAGATATGTGTCGTGGCTACCCTGGTTGTGCCCGTTCCTACATCTTTTTTGGGATATGGGCGTGAATATACTTTTTTAATATAGTATGTTATTGCATAATATAATGAACAAACATAAGGTTTCAAACCATGGCTTTAAGACACTATAGATATTTTAGGCCGCTGTCCTATGAAGGTTAGGGTAGAAGGGTTGCATATCTGGTACCCTTACCTTCCAGACCGGAACTGTTATTATGGCGGCATAAATAGGTTAACCCCGTCTTTTTCCGAGCATCTCTGCAGAAGAGGCCACTTACCTTCTTGTCAGGTAACTCGAAAAAGAAACTAGGCTTACCGCCACTAACACCGTCACATCACACAAGTTGGTAGAGTTTCGCCGCGACTCGCCCTGATTTATACCACCGAATTACCTATTAATGCCGCCATAACGTCAGAGCTTGTCACTGACGTGTTTTTGACTAACATCCCAGCTTCAGGTTGTCAATGCCCTAGTACCACATTTGGTATCTATAGGCGGCATGAATTTTTTACTACCGGGAACTCCGTCTGCTTGTTTGCCTTCCAATATTAAGGGCCTTAAAAGATAGGGCAGTCGATCTCTATCCAGGCTAGTTACTGCAAAACACTCCGCCGCCTGTGGTCTTGTTAGTAATGCCTCATGCGCGCCTTTTACAACCTGCTAGGTAGCAAAGCAGATAGTACAATCTAAAGAAAGGTCCAAGACCTAAACGGCCGAATCATATTCTCACAGATATCGCACACTTAGGGAAAATACCTTAAATATGAAAGATGAAACAGTTAATAATATAAATAAAGACCCCTGGACAAGTTACACAAATTGAATCTAACACCAAAGTAAGCAAATTATATGCTTGTCTTATGGATGTTAGTCAACGATACTAATATATAGAAATACTTAAATAGATACCAGAATAAATTTAATAAACACCCAGACCTGGAAATGCAGACATCTAAATTTTCATCACACAAATGCCTGCCCCAGTCGGTTGTTCGGTGTACTTAAGCGTGTACGCTAGCCACTCGACCAATGAGGCGGTCAAATTAGAGATTATGAAAACTTATTTTAAAGACAATTTAAACAGTTGACACAGATTTTTAACTAATTGCTTCGAAAAACCGAAAAAAAAAAAAAGAACTGGAAAGACTATAAAGTTTATCACCAACGTACATACTATACATACGACGTCCGATATTATGTCGATGTAATAAACAGCGTTTTTTTTAAATTAATAATTCAAAATAAACAAACTTATATTATAAAACAATGTTCCGAAGTGCAACTTATATTAAGTATCTTCACGCCCATATCCGCGTAAAGGTAGGCAGAGGCACAACCAGGGCACTCCCTCCCAACCCTCGACTAGCCGAAGACATTAAGTTTATTATTAACACAAATTATATTATTGTTATTAAATATATTATAGGAGTGACATTTGCCACTGACCCCTTCAGTAACAAGTTTACAAAATTTCTGAAAGTATACTGAAGGTATACTTACTTTCTCGAATATAGTGAATTCATTATAGAAACATTCGGGTAAGGTCCCAAATTTGATTTCTTCTAAATCCAGATCCCCAGCCGGTCTAGGTGGATCACCAATTATGGATACAGTGTGCTGGAACAAATAAAATACATAGTTCATACTCTTTATTGTACGTGACTAGTCAAAATTCAGTTTACGGAATTTCGAACTGAATTTGGTTTCAATTCCATAACAATAGACTTTGGAAAAGACCATAGACTAGTGTTGCAAAACCTAAACAATCTCACCCAGCTTGTGGTCATCATTCGATAACTTTTTTTACCCACCCGCAGTCACTTCTTAGAACAATATGGTCTGCTAATTACCAAATCAGCTTACAAGTATACCAGTTTGTAAACAGGAACGACAAAGGCAAACAGTACATTTTGAGACAATTAAGTAGAACAAGATAAGGGTGGCCGCGAAACCACTCCATATGGTAAAGTTTGCGGTGTTAATTTAATCATACCGTGACTTTGCTTACGTGATACCTACAGTTTCACAACAAGCCTTGATTTAACTATACTAGTGGTCGCCCATTGGTCGAAATTCGACCATAATAAAGTTTAATATCTTGTTGATAAGAACGCCATCTTCATTTCTCAAGACCAACTACTTTGTTTCCAAACATTTTAGTGCGCCATCTTTTATCGTTATTATCAATATATTTGTTTATGTGTGTCAAATGCATTGTAGTGTGGGTAATGTTTTATTTATTGATTTAATGTACTTTATAAGCATTATTATTAAAAAATATTAGCGTTCTGCAATTCTCCTACACATAAACTATAATTGTGCCAAATTTCATGCTCCTGCGTTCGCGCATTTTTCGTAAAAAGGGGTCCAAAGTTTTGGCATCACGTATTAATATATAAATAGAGAGGTATTACGTCGTATATTAACGTATCGTTCTGCTAACATCTAAGAATACAAAAATGTGTCGAGTTACTCTTGAATCTCGATATAATGTGACTTGGAAATTGGAATCGTACATGTCATTTCAGGTACTTTAAACACAGTATTAGCGAATTATTAACATTTAGTTGTACAAATTAATTTAACAAATCTGATAAAATAATTTACTGTTTGTTATTAACTAATTGTGAATAATTCACTCGT
Organism: Calephelis virginiensis; assembly: GCA_002245475.1. NCBI lineage: Eukaryota > Metazoa > Arthropoda > Insecta > Lepidoptera > Riodinidae > Calephelis > Calephelis virginiensis. The sequence goes on along the minus strand of NJDC01006744.1, from coordinate 13,028 downwards.
ATTGTGTTCAAAAGTACCTAAAATGACACACTCGATTCCAATTTCCAATATTGTATAATTCGAGCTTCGAGAGTTACCCTACTGGTCGGCTCTGATGTCCGTATGTATGTATTCATTACTCGCGAAAGATTAATGCATTAAAACCCAAATACTTCAAAATTGCCATCAGTCCCAGAATACGTCTTCATACCCTATTGGATTAAATCCCAATAGGATTTATTGGATTAAATTCTACGTAATAAATTTACGCCATTTTTCTTTAAAAAAGCGTTTAATGGGGTGATTGACGTACCACCAAATAATTATGGCGTTCTGATTATTTGGAAAATAATAATAATAAATACTATCAAAACTCTTTATTAAATAAAGTAAACAAAAGAGCTACATTTTGGAATGTTTATATTACACGCATAAATTCAATTACTGTAAAATTAGTGTGACTTCTGTTGCTGCAGTTTAGATTATGTTAGGGTTGTAAGATGTTACTTTTAGCAAAATGCATGCTGAAGTGGATTCAACTGTCAAACGGTTACTAACCGAGTTTTTAATGTTATTCATCTCTGAAAATAATGACTCGCAGGCATAGGTAGATAAAAAGCTTCCTGCTTCCCATAGCGCCGTCCTCACCCCGCGCACCGATTTTTTTTTTTTTGAATGACTAATTTGTTGCTAATCTTACGATTTTTACAACTTCACCGAACTTTGTGGGCCGAGCAGAGTGCTCAGCCCGAGACATCATTATTTAGATGGATTGGCCTGTTACCTACAACGCCAGCACCAAGGGCTGTCTCCCGGGAGACCGTACCTCGACTTGGTGCTGCGTTCTGGTTACTGGGTGGACTTGGTGGAGGAGTATTTGTGGCTCGTCGCTCGGCGTTAGGCGCCCCACGCAAGAGAGCTCTTCGTCGCCGAGACCGGCGGCGACGGTGTAGTGTTGTGTTAAGGTGATGTGAGATTGTCGTGTTCCGGTTTGGAGTTGGGAGAATAGCGTTTGCCGCGGTTATTGGGTCCGGGGGATCCGATAACACGTGGCGAGGTCTTCTATGATCGGGGGGAGACCGCGCACCGAACATTCCGTAGCGTAGGATCACTCGCGTTCGATCGTCATAAAATACCTAACACATTTTTTACACATGTTTCATGAACGGCGACGTGCCCAAAATAGTGCCATTGGTTCGCCTACCCTGCCCTAGTGGGTTGTCGACTGGAGAGTTTCAATTCCTAGTTTAAATACATTTTGGCAGCTTACCTTTTAAAGATGAAGCAACCCATGTCTCACATCAATTCATGAAAATTATTTCAGCTACACTTATCGCTATATGAACTTTTTTGATGGTTCAATTTTGATTGACTTGCGTTAGTTTTAAAGCAAATCGGGTCTTCTTGTTCAGCGCAGTATGAGCTTTTGTTACACATCTTAAGGAGTTAAGTTAGCTTGTGTTTTTTTCATCAGTGCGTCTTCTGTGCGTACTGTTACTTAAGTAACTAGTAAAATATGCATTAACCGAGTTAAAAAATTAAAGAGTAAGCATTACCAGGAACATCTGGTAAGTGAGTGGCGGCGTGCCCCCGTTAACGCGGATGACAGTTTCGGGGTCCCACAGCGTGTGCGAGACGTGCTCGCGGCAATGTATGCCCAACTCCCGACACGTCGCACGCACGCGCATGTCCCGGTTGCGACCGATCGGCTCGCAGTCTTGCTCGAAACACACTGCTTTTATACCTGACGACAGTAACTATTATGAACAAATATTATCCCCGTGTTGATCCGGGCTCCTTTGTAGAATAGACCATCCGCCTTCCTTGCCAGGCAGCTCGTAAAAGGCGAGCATAGGCTCACCGTCACTAGCACCGTGACGTCTGACTAGGTGGTAGAGTTTAGGAGCGACTCGTCCGGATTGGTACCACCGCCTTACCTATTCCTGCCGCCATAACTTCATGATATGCTCCGGTTCGGAGGGTAAGGTAGCCGGTAAACTTACTTTTGCACCAGGCCTAACATCCCGGCCTCAGGTTGGCAACGCACCATTACCACCTTTGGTGTCTCTAGGTAGCGTGAATTTCTTAACATCAAGAAATCCGTCTGCTTGTTTGCCTTCCAATATCATAAAAAAAAACATATGTAATATATGTGACCACCTTGTTGGTCGAGTGGCTAGCGTACACGCCTGACTACACCGACCAACCGCGAGACTCGGGTTCGATTCCCGAATGGGCAGGCATTTGTGTGATGAACATTTAGATGTCTGCATTTCCAGGTCTGTGTGTTCATTAAATACATACTGGTATCTATTTAAGTATTTCTATGTATTAGTATCGTTGACTAACACCCATAACACAAGCATATAATTTGCTTACTTTGGGGTAAGATTCAATTGCTGTAAATTGTCCAGGGATATTTATTATTTATTAATATAATAGTCTATATAGGTAAACTACGCAAATTATGTAGATATAGGTGGTGTACTCCTTGAAGTCTTACGTCGAAACCAGCAATAACAACCATATCTGACGTCAAGCCGTGGTAATTATTTCGGCTACGCCCTGCCATATGTCAACCAATCTTTGCTTTAAACTTCAATTTTAATTGATATGCGTGAGTTTTTGTTATTAAGTTTGTTCACACAGCACTATAAAAGTCTTTGCTACACATACAACGTCTTAAGATTCAGTTTTGATTGACTTGAGTATGTTTTAAAGCAAATCCGTTCTTCTTGCACAGCGCAGTATGAGATTTTATTACACATATTAAGAAGTTAATTTAGCTAGCGTTTTGTTAATCAGTACGTATTCTGTACTATCACTAGTACAGAATACGCACTGATACGAGAAACGCTAGGAGTAAATCCAAGTAGGTACTCAATACTTTTCTCCGATAGCAAGTACATTTTAGTATCGATACTTTGAAGTATCGAGTACGTATCGATTAAAAGTACTCATATCAGTAAATTTTATAGTTTACGAAAATAATGTATGTTTATCATTTAACATTGATAAAAATACGTTTATCGTAAATTGAAGTTTCTGAACGCAAAATTTTCCAAAAACGATACGATACTAGTAAGTATCGATACTTTGTGATCGATACTGAGTATGTATAGATACTTGACGACTGATACCAGTATCGAGTATAAGTATCGACACCCCAGTTTCATCCCTATTCTGTACGTAAGTTTTACGTTCGTAATACTATTACTTATTATGCGCCTAAATATAAATTGATCACAATGACACACACAGAAAATTATTTTACAAATATACGGTTTACAAATATAACTTTGTCATTTGTAAAATAGGGGGTAGATATGTAAAACAAGGTATTTTCGTAAAAATTACAGTGGCATTTTATAACACCCAGTAAAATATTACTTGCTATTCTCAATATACAATTTGACCTTCAATAAGTAATACATACCACACTCCTGCCATAGCCTGTGAATGACCACTTCTGGCTTTCCTTTGATCATGTACAGCCTGCCGCCGTTCCTCTTCAACTGCGTGTCGAGGTCGTCCAGCGCCTCTAGCAGGTAGCGCATACGGTTGTAGCCCACTAACTGTGTGCCTGATGAAAAACATATTGTTTAACCTTCAACGTGACAAGAATAATTGTTTTTAAATATTCCTTCATACGATTTAAAAGAATAATCTTATTACTACAAAAATAAACAATATGTTGAACAATTGTTTTACTAAACACTGTATAAAATTGGATTTTCGAACAATTACATGCCCCTACGTTATCCACGTGTGGCATGTTTTAGATAGTGTTTAGTTTAATATTTATTTGCTTTATTTGGTCCCATCTCGTAACATATTCCTGCCACAACAGCCTCAGTGCTTGCCCCTGTCATGTTTCGGTTATGGAGAGTAAAGTAACCGGAACACGTATTTATGAAATTGGCTTAACTCGCTTAACAAAAATACAGGCTATTATGTTGTTGATTCTGGACCAATGAAGAGATTAAAATAAACTTACTTACCAGCAGTTTCACCATCAAAGACGAACATGGGATAAAAAGGTGTATTCTTATTTTCAACAGCGCTATGTAAGGCAGGGTTGTCATGAAGACGGAGGCCTTGACGAAACCAGAGGACGTTTCCACCCGACATCTTCAACATGTTTCAGCCCTATAACAAAAAATATATAATTGAACCCATATTGTAATTTAGTGCCGCATTACATAATCAAAAACCTAATTGTACAAAACATAATTAGTATTACGCTCGATATATTCAAAACCACTAGTCGAACTATGATAAAATTATAATGGCGCCACCTTGAAATTATAACCTACCTTTTGAAAAAAGAATTATCAAAATTGGTTCGTTATTGGCCGAGTAATCGCCTAACGAACAAACACAAAAACATATAATTGAATTGAGAATATTACCTTTATTGGAGTCGGTTAAAAATCTCAAATGCGTAAAACAGCTATTGACAGTATCAACTACAGCTTGCGCTTATGACTTGGGTCACTTCTTAAAGTTATTTAGACACCTTTGGGATACCCTATCTTTGTCACTAACCTAACCTAACCTTTTTTTGTGTAAAAAAACTATTTTCCAAGCTTTCAATTAAGGCTAGGATATTCGAGCACTGGTTAGCAGTATGCGCTACGCCACCACCGCTAGGAGATTTTGTTATTAAATATTATTTATCTAATATTATGTTATTAAAAGTAAGAAAGTAAGTATCTGCACGCCCATATCCCCGAAGAGCTAGGCAGAGGCACAACCAGGGCACCCACGACTAGCCGAAGACACTAAGTCCCACAATGTGATAGGTAGCAACCGGGCACATATCCAAACCCGGGCAACGGTAATTATATTAGAAAATTGAAAATAATATGCATTTTCTATTTTTTATGTTGCAAGAACCGGGGATCGAACCCGGGACCTCAAGAAGTCAAGAAAACGCCGGACCGCTAAACCACAGAGGTAAAAAAAAATATATAATATATATATATATATATAAAGAATAAAACATTGAAATTTCTAGAAAAACGTCATTAAAAACCTATTTTATAGTATTTTTTGTAACTTTGAGTTTAATAAATTTCAAATACCACGTAATAAAGTATTAAAAACTCATCGCTTCCGTCCTTTTCAATAATCGAATGAAGTTACAAATATACTTTGAGTCGTTAATTAATCTAAAAAGTTTATTGAACTACATATTAAAACTGGTAAAAATCAGGTTTAAAACTTAATCAAAAACAGGTTATTCAATAAATTCGAATATCCTGGCCTTAACTTGCAACATAAGTATGTTAGTCCGGGTGCCCGGGTAGAAATTTGCAAGTCAATTTGAAAGGAGCTATTTCTCAACTGTTTGAGCTGGTTTTTGGCATACCTACACACTTCATAATTTTTCTTTTTCACATTATTATTTCAGGAAACAGAGTAGTTACATTGAGATGTTATAAATACAATGATATTTTTCGAAACTTCAACCAAAATGTGCGAATGCTAGACAAATTTTTATCGATAAATAAACGATAAAAAATTGTCAATAGTTCCCAAAAATATAGGTATTTCATTTTTTTTTTGTTTTTTAGGTATCTTTGTTTCTTAATGGTGTATTTTTTAAGCTAGTCTCGTCAGAAAACTAGAAAGTATACCTACCTATTCGTTTAAAATAAAATAACATTTTGAAACAAGAAAACCTGACAAACAAGTTAAATATCAGAAATTTAAAATACATGTATTTTTAGGTACTTATGCCGCATTTTTTTTTCATTTTCTTTATCGATAATTATTTGTCTATTATCCGCACATTTTGGTCGATGAAGTATCGATATACATTGAATAATGGTAGTACAATTTTATTTCACCAGTAATGGTACTGTTCTATTTACATATTATATTAAAAATATGTAAGGTATAATGCCAACATCCACCCTTAGATTTTTATGATGATGTGAACCCGGTTACCTGAAGGGCTGACCTTCAGGTAACCGGGTTCACATCATCATTAGCTAGAATCGAGTCACTCTCTCTGTATCCTAATCTAAATAACCTAGTCATAAAAGTTTGCTTTAAAATATTTTATTGTGAATGTTAGTGTTAATAAAATCCCTTTTTTAAAACACGATTATCAATATCCCGTATAACAATTACGCAATTACAACATAATATATACATATTTACAAAAAAATATATCAAAATCAACTAAAAACAAATAATTGAAAATTTAAATATGTGATAATAAACATTTCAAATTCAATTAATCAGTAACATTTTCTTGCACTTAATTTAAAGACAACGAAATGTTATGATTTATTGGAGCTGATTTTATTGTGGTAGAGGTGATCATATAAACTCCTGAAATTCTTTATCACTATCCTATCGTGTTTGGGCTTATTTGATACTTTGGAAATAGTACTTCTCAAGAGAACTGCTACAAAAAGCTTTTAAAAAGAGAAGCTTGACACAAAAATATGTTTTTTTATCTATTCTAAAATTAATTATCGATTCCAGCGTTTAGACACGAAAGCACTATAATATTACATTACATAATGTAGTCCTACTAAATTATACTATAACTAGCGGCCCGCCCCGGCTTCGCACGGGTGTAAAATACATATAAACCTTCCTCTTTAAACACTTTATCTATTTGAAAAAACCGCATCAAAACCCGTTGCGTAGTTTGAAAGATTTAAGAATAAAAAGGGCATAGGGACAGAGAACGCGTCTTTGTTTTATGCTATGTAGTGATATAAACTATAAGAAATATTGGTCGCGTACCTGGTACACAACCGTTCCCCTCGAAGTCCCGAATAACACCACAAACAACACAAAACGTCAGACGGAGAGACGCGGGACGCAGGGAGAACTTACGCAAGGACAATATATGCAAGTACTTCAATTTGCAACGTGCCTCGTGCAGCCGACATAGGTCGTTAACAAATCTAATACCTACCTTACGAGTTTATAACATCTTGGCGTAGGGATGAGACAACCCCATTGTCCCCTCGTCGAATAGAATTTAGTTTCCTGGATTGTATCAGACTAGATAGTCTAATAACGATTCGCGTAGATTAACTTAGTTTCTAGGAATAACTTCAGTGCTCACTACTCTCGTCTTTCGTTTTTGAGGGTGGATTAGATGATAAGCTCTTGTCTCAAGAGTTCTAACAACCCGACCTCAAGTAAGGCAATTCACACTGTCTTTGGTGGCTATATACAAAGGTTATCACCCTAAGGTTTGGTGTGTAATACCTCTTGCTCGAGTTCATCTGCTTCGCTACCATCCAAAATGGAAGAAGACAATGATATTGATCTTAATTCTGCAGAGGTAGATAAGATTCCCCATGGGGGCAGGCATTTGTGTGATGAACTTTTAGATGTCTGCATTTCCGGGTCTGGGTTTTTATTAAATTTATTCTGGTATCTATTTAAGTATTTCTATGTATTAGAATCGTTGACACATAACACAAGCATATAGTTTTCTTACTTTTGAATTAGATTCAATTTGTGTAACTTGTCCAGGGATATTTATTTTGTTTATTTATTTATCTATATAAGTATTTCTAGGTAATAACTCAAGTTGCAAGCATATAATTTGTTGTTGATATTGAGTTGATACTTATCCCTCATGCCCTTATTCTACTAATAGGCAATGGGGTTCCATCAATCAATCATCTTTATTTGCTTTGAGCAGGGTATACATTTGATGTCTAATAATTATTTACAGTACACCTACTATACCAATTAATTGGCATGCAAATTGCATACTTTAACAATTTTATGTCATACAAATTATTAACCAAATGAAATTGGAACTACCAACAAGACAAATATTAATAAAAACTATTGAAAATACAATTAAAAATTTCACATATCAAAATGTATTTATAAAAACCTATCGCCTGTACCGACACCGCCGATACGGTTAGTGAAGAGTGAAGTGAATTGGAAAAAATGGTTTTCAACATTTTAAAAGTTAATAAAAAGAGTGACCGTATTTGGACCATGTTATCCATACCTTCATATTAATCGAGAACCAAATAAATAATTTAACATTCAAGATTGTTTCAATGCATTAAAATAACTTTTTGTATAATTTAAATGGAACATACATACATACATATCTTCAGCCAAGTCCCTTACTTGGTAGGCAGAGTGTCGAGTGCCAGACCTCATGATCCTAACTGTCTGGCTTCCTACACATTCATTACCCTTTTTATACAAACACGCCGATTTCGGAGACTTTTGAGACCACCCTCGGATAATATCCGAGTGATCTGATCGTGGAATGTCAACCTTGGTCTCCCCGAGTACCTACATCCATCCATATTCGCATTGTATATCTGTTTTGTCAATCTTTCATCTGTCATTCTTTCCACATGACCTTTCGCATTTTAACGTCAACACTTTCTTTCAATCCCACTCTTTCACGGATCTCACTGTTACACCACAGATTTTCCGTAGCGCTCTCATTTCGACAATTTGACTAAACAATCCATTCAAAAGATATTACGAAAATAAACATTTCATTCTAAGCAAAATATCTACCTACCTACCTACACTCAAAAATTATCAAACTTGAGGCGACAACCCCCTGAAGCTATAGAAGTCTTGCAGTTTCACACGAATAAATGAATGATTCGGTTTTTAGCCTCACAAGCGCTAAGTTGCTAGAAATAGCTAGTGTAATCAGTCCTAACCTACAACGTGCAACCAACGTTTCACCGCCTTGTTACTAAGTCATAGGAAACCTAGATTTACACAACATTCCTGTAACATAAAACAATGCGAGTCGTATGACATAACGTTGTTTCAAAACAATGAACATACCTAACTGCTGAATTAGGTATTAAAGATGCTGATTTTTGATTCCACTGAGGACGAAGTAATCAACTCTACTTTTATTATAGTATTGGACGGCAAACAAGCAGGCGGATTTCGTGACGGTAAGAAATTCATGACGCCTAGAGACACCAAAGGTGGTAATGGTGCGTTGCCAACCTGAGGAAGGGTCTTCTGATGTAACGAATCAATCATCTTATGATGATTGTTATGCTATTACTCTGCCAAAAACGAACAGATGTTGATAGTTATGTTTTGGAAAGGTAGGTCATGATCACGAGTTGGTCCCATATAAATTTAATCACGATCGCCTCGTTGGTCGAGTGGCTAGCGAACACGCCTTACTACACCGATCAACCGCGAAGCTCGGGTTCGATTCCCAACGGGGACAGGCTTGCGATGAACATATAGATGTCTGCATTTCCGGGTCTGGCTGTTTATTAATTTTATTCTGATATCTATTTAAGTATTTCTATGTCTTAATATCGTTGACTAACACCCATAACACAAGCATATAACTTGTCCAGGAATAAGTAATAATAAGTAAGTATATTCACGCCCATATCCCCGAAGAGGTGGGCAGAGGTACAACCAAGGCACCCACGACTAGCCGAAGACACTAAGTCCCACAATGTGATAGGTGGCAAGCCTATCGCCAACCGGGCACATTTCCAATCCTGACCAACATTTTTTTTAATTAGAAAATTGGAAAAATCCAATTTACTTTTTGTTGGCCTTCCTTTGTTAAATACTAAATAAATACAGGAATAAGTATTTATTTATTATTTATCCGCTTACTGATTTTTGAGTTATACTTAATAATACATATCATTTCTTGTATGTTCGCGACACAATATAATAAATTTAACAGTTTTTAAGTTACACTTAATAGTGCATAATTTTTTCACTTACCAGTATCTTGACGAGCTCATCATTTCTGATCATGATAAAACTAATACGGGACCATCTCGAAATCATGACCTATCTTTTTAAAAAATAATCATCAACATCGAACATAAAAAATAACTACTAACAAACAACAAACATACCTACAAAAAAATTATACATGTAGTGTAAAATTTGAGCACCTCCTCCTGTTTTGAATATTTGCACACCACAATGTGGTAGAATATGTTGTATTCTTAAATATCTTTATAACAACTTTTTAACACACATATTCCGCAAATAAATAATTTTCATTTCATTTCATTTGAAGTCAGTTATAAATAATGACGTTTTGATAATGATAAAATCGCGACGTGTTTGTTAATTTTGAAGATGGATTTTCTCTGTTTTATTTATACTGAAGACTAACGCTCGAGGGTTTCTTCCTCTTGGTCTCACCCTGTATAATAAAAATTATACAAAGTTAAGCGCATGGTTTGACAAACGAAAATAGTAGAAAGATAATAACTTTTTTTGTTTCTAGACACAGAGGCTTTACAGTAAGTATTGAAAAACAAATAAATATTTTGGAAGAGTATGTAAAGAAAAATTAAAAATTTTATAAAAAAATAATTTAACAGACTTTTGAAGACCAATTTTACAAAGTGTTTTTTTAACCTTTTAATCATTTTCGTTTGTCCAACCATGCGGTTAACAACATATATTTTTACAAGTACACGGATTTACTATAACCGACACTCCGTCTATTCACATTAAAGTAAGAATTGACAACCTGACGCTTGCATATTAAGCCTCTTGTATAAGTATACCGTCTACCCTACCCTCCGAAACCGAAACATTACAGTGGCGCACAATGGCGCAAGGCGGCAGGTATAAGCAAAGTGGTGGTATCAGTCCGGGCGAGTTATCTGAAACTCTACGCTAAAAGGTCAAGGTAATTGGAACAACCGACTCGTTTGATATAGAAGCTATCACTTATATCAATGCACCTATCCTTCATCGAAAATACACCAAACATATAATAGATGAGATAAGTTTAATTGTCCTATCACTAGTATAAAACTAGGTCGCTTCCTCTGTCCCTATGTCCCTTTATATGCTTAAATCTTTAAAACTACGCAACGGATTTTGATGGGGTTTTATTAATAGATAAAGTGATTGAAGAGGAAGGTTTATGTGTTAGTATATGTCACAACCGTGCGAAGCCGGGGCGGGTCGCTAGTAAACAATAAAAACCATTTTTTCGTCATGGGAGAACAGAGACACACCCTATACGACTTTTTCTTACTTTAATTTTTGTGTACCGAACGATTTTTTAACAGAATAATGGACGGCAAGCCAGATAAGGGTTCTAAAATAAAGTATTTATTCGAGATTCTCCTCCTGAACCCCAACGGGGTGGTGCCTTACCTTGAGAAGTCCTCTAACATTTATTTCATTTGTATTTCTCAACTCAAGTTTCTATATTTGTGACGTTGTTTAAATCAGAGTAGTTTGAAACAAGTATTGCGACGAACTCGTAATTGCCGTGAAGTCTGCGAAGTATTTCGACTAATATTTTCCAAGGTTTCCTATTTCTTTACTAGCCATTTAAGCTTTTAACATAACGAAAAAAATTGAAGAATAATTAAAAAATAAATTAAATCACGTTTCTTCAAAATCAGTCAAATAGGAGCGAACGAATTGTTCCATTAAATAAATAGCACGACGTCGAAAATAACCGCGGGTGAAAGCTAGTAACTATGTCTATTAATCAAAATACCCTGCACGCTCAAATATCGAAGCAATATATTCTAGAAATCTAGAACATTCCTTGTTCTTTACCAAACAAAAGTAGGTAAGCTTCAAGCTCATATCACTGAAGAGGCAGCAACCAGGACACCCACGATAAGCCGAAGGTACTTATAAGCCCTTGTGACAGATGGAAAATCTATCGTCTGCGGGGCACTAATCCAATGCATTTTTTGAGTTATCCAACCCGGGATACCTGAGACCTCATGAAGCTATTGCTTACACCTGATAACTAGACCACATAGGCGATCTTACGCCGATGCGAACAGCTCAAAAATTGCTATCCATGCAACCTACATGTTTCACATAGAGTAGGTACACGAGCTGGTACTGTGATGTGACTACGATAGGATATAGGATACGAAGAACTAACTGCTGCTCATGGACTGCCGCGTGTGTGTGTGATAGTCATTATGATGGCGGAAAAAGGTAAGGAGATAGATCCTTACCCAGGCAAGTTGCGCACTCTACTAGCAGTGGTTTTGTTAGTGACGACCTATATTTTCACCAGTACTCATCTATTACAAGCTGCCTGGTAGAAAGGCAGATGGTCTATTTTACTGTGATTTTTGTAAGTTTGATAAATTTCAAATTAAATCTAGAATATAATATAATATCATATCATATCAATATAATATAATCGACTCCCGGGTCGGGCAACAAAAGAAAATTGGGTTTTTTCCAATTTTCTAATAATTAAAAATGTTGCTCGGGATAGGATATGTGCCCGGTTGGCGGTAGGCTTGCCACCTATCACATTGTGGGACTTAGTATCTTCGGCTAGTCGTGGGTACCCTGGTTGTGCCTCTGCCTACCTCTTCGGGGATATGGGCGTGAAGATACTTTTTAAATCTAGAAAAGTATCAAAGCTCATTTTACAATCGAATGAAGTTACATGTATCGTGTTTTGAGTCGTTAATTAATCTATAACGTTTATCGCATAACAAGGTATCTTTCTATTTTTCTTAGAAAAAAAAAGCATATTTGACACTTTCAAATGAAATGAAAAACAGTCTCTGATATTCCGGCTTTTAAATATGTTTTAGAAATGAGTTTTACTTGATTTAATCAATAAATGAAATGTTCTAACTGCAATTTGAGAATAATGGATAGAAGTGATTTAAGTATATTTATGATCTTCTTTAGGGATTAACCGTAGTTTTTAATTTAATTAAAAGTACACAACAAAATGGTCGAAATGAGAGCGCTACGGCAAATATGCAGTGTAAAAGTATTCGTAACAGTAAGATCCGAGAAAGAGTGCGATTGAAAGAAAGTTTTGGTATTAAAATGAGAAAAGATATGCTCCGCTGGTTCGGTCACGTTGTAAGAGTGACATATAAAAGATTGACAAAACAGATATACAATGCGAATGTGGATGGATGTAGGTGCCCGGGAGACCAAGGTTGCCATTCCACGATCAAATCGCTCGGATTTTGTTCGAGGGTGGTGTCAATTCTCTGAAATCGGCCCGAAAAGGGTAATGAATGTGAAGGAAACCAGACAAGTTTGCACGGATC
>NJDC01006742.1:0-13104 GCA_002245475.1 Calephelis virginiensis | reverse complement strand
ATTTATAATCCGGTGAAGTTTTAAAAATCTCGCGGTTAGCAACATATTAGCCATTTAAAAAAAAAGCCAACCATCAAATAAATATATTTTTTTATCATTCGATGAATTTTTCAAACTTGAAAGGTTCCGATGAAATATTGGTCAAATTTGAAATTAGATCCTGATTTTTTTAGTTATCGAAAATGAAAAACAGTTAAAAATAGAAAACAAAAAACGTCCAACTACCTTTGAAAATTTGTATGAATAGAAAGACAAGAAACTAAAGAGTGAGTGTTCTAATAAATCAACGTTATTTTTCTGGAACACCTTCAACAAGCAATTTTTCTATAGCGTCACTTAGCGTTTTGTATATAATGTCTTCATGGCGAAACATCCTTGGAAATCCGAATTTATTTTAAAGATGGCTATATAGAGTTGTTTAATTACATATTTAATCATTTTGCTTAAATTAGGGGCTGCCTCCATCTAAATTTAAGCTTGACGAATATAGCCGAAGCGCATAATTTAAATAGTACTACTATACATCAGTGCGTCGTCTATTACTACAACTACTTTGATTGTTCTGTTAAAAACTACCTATATGATGCTTTTAGATCTCACCTCACAATGAACAACATCTACGCCACCGGCCTTAAAGATTTCGTGGTTGATAGCGTTTCCGTCTCAATGACCTCTCCCTTACTACAATGGTACAGGGGATATATTGACATAAGCATTCCTGTTGTCGAAGCCTCAGTTGGTAAGTGACATATTTAAATAATCACTAACTAATTTAAATACAAAACAAATATCAATTTCCCGTAGATATCGCAACACGCCTGAACTGCTGGATTAATTTTGCTAATGCTTTTTTAAAGTCTTGGTAGATTTATGTAAAAAAATCGATATCTGACGGCTCATCTAGTTCTAGCTCAATGTTAGAAAGCCTTAATCTTACGTATTTTAAACTTATTTGGTTTATTTTGTCAAATTTTGTGGTGATAGTGATCGTTTTAACTTTGGAATAAAAGAAAAAAAAAGTTGAGAGGTGAGGTGAGGTAAAAAATAAAGTTGAGAGGTGTCAAGGGACACCCAGATGGAACCAAGTTCTCTCTCCTCTCTCTCTCTCTCAATCTCTATCAATCTCTAGTAATCTCTATCTCTATCTCTCTTATAGACACAGACAGACAGAGAAACATGACAAAAAAAACAAACACGCGCAATCCGCAAAGCTTCCAATAGCAAAAAGTGTCATGACAATTTTTCGTCCGATTTTTTTCCTTCTAGCCTCCTTTCATAACGCGCAATATGGAACTTCGTTCCAAAAATCATAAACAAGAGATATTAATGTAAGTTATTTTTCAGAAAACTATGACCTGGATGTGACAATTCTACTTACAAATGTATACGGAAACGGTGAATTTAGGTTTGTATACATTTACTTTAAAATGCCATAAAAATATTAAGAGAAAAAGACAGAAAAAGCGCGAGAGTAAAATAAATGCATTCGGAATGAAAGCGTTACGAAACATTTGTGGAGTCACGCTCACCGATTGCATTGGCAACATTTAGATCAGAGCGAGATGGGGATTCTACTAAAGTGTTGGTGCAAAAATAAGAAGGGTTGGTTGGTTGTAATAAGTGGTTGGTTCGGCCATGTGGAAATAATATGAGATAAAATTTAAACACATTCAAATAAACCGAATGCAGACGGATCTATTACGGGGAAGCCTAGGTTGACACACCTTGATCAGGCAGATTTCATCCGAGGGTAGTATCACGAACTTCAAAGTGGCGTGATTGTTTGAAAAGAAAAGATTCTGGAGGAAGCTAGGCAGGTCTGCAAGGGACGTGGCACTTAGCATCCGATTTTCTCTGCCTACCTACATGTGTATGTGTGTGTACATTTGTAAAGATAAATAAGCCCAAATCTTTACTTAGATTTGTTTCTAATTCTAAATTTGTATTACATTGGTGGTGATTCTGCTGTTTTCAAACTAAATTTATTTTAAAAGCATGCTATCTTTTTCAAATGAAACAAGAGCAAAAGAGATGGAACATTTAACACATGTCAGATTAGGCCGGACATGTCAAATTGTGATGTTTTTAATCAATGTTTTTCGAGGGATAGATTAAACGTCTCTAGGAATATCATGTACAGACTAATCTAACAGCATTTACAGTGTTTAGTCTCTTTTATTACTTTCGGTGAATGAAGATATCGATAGTTTAAATTTATTTAAGTAAGTGCACAACAATATTACTACCATTATCTTACTTTGTTCCTTACTAATTTTAGAGGTGAAGTCAAAGGCGCTAGAATATTTGGTTACATAGATGTTGCAGTCACAGTGAATAACGGAATTTTCCTCTACATAAGAGGCAGCCAACTTGGACTCACCATAAGGGAGTTCCTCGTAGTAAGTTATTTCAATCATTGATCATTAACGAATATTTCTAGTATGTATGTATGTATGTATTTCTAGTCAATACGCCTGACCAGCCTAACAAGCAAGTATATTATCACAAAGAATCTAGTGTTATTTAATATGAGTATTTCATTGTAAACAAAATATCCCTTGACACAATTTCGCTTCAATGAATATCTTAGAAGATATCATAGTTTTAAAAGAACTTCTGTGGAATGGAATGTGGAATCTGGAATAGACTATCTGATACAGACGGCTCGCAAGAAGCGAGCATAGATTGCACTAGTTTTTATCAATAAGACCACTGGTGTTAGAGTGCTAAGCAGCAACTTACCAAGACAAAAATAACTATTCCTGCCACCATAATGACTCTGTCATATTCCAGACCAGAGGGTAGTATAGCCGGTACACTTGCGTAATTGGCCTAACATCCCAGCCGCAGGATAGCGACACACCTGTAACATCTATGGTGTGTTTAGGCCACAGTTATTTCTTACCATTAGGAGAGTTCAGATTTGTTGGCTTACTTCTCACATTTAAAAATTCATTGTAAATTTCACACTTGGCACACTGTTCGGTGTTGGCCGCGTTATCGCATAATACAAATACAAAAAAAACGGTCGAATTGATAAGCCTTTTAAGAGTCGGTTATCTAGGTATACATATAAAAAATAATTGCTGTTCGTTAGTCTCGCTAAAACTCGAGAACGGCTGAACCGATTTGGCTCATTTTTGTTTTGAATTATTTATTCAAGTCCAGGGAAGGTTTAGAAGATAGGAAAACTAGGAAAAACAACAACATTAAAAAACATTGTGGAAGTGGAACTGAGTTTGCCCGGACAGTTAGTGTATAAATATGTGTATAATGGTAATGACCGATTAATTTATTATTTCCTAGCCGCATCTTACTGGCGTATTCAATAGCCCCGGTAGCAGCCAATATTACGCTGAATGGCTTCAAGAAATGGTTCCTTACCTTATCAGCAACTACCAGGTAAGAAATACTTCATAATCTTTGTTGTGGGATGTTGACTCGAGGCTTTTTAGAGATTCTTTTATAAAATATTCAATTCGAGTGTTTAATTGGATACGAATGTGGCAAGTGTCAAATGAATGATTAACACTTCGAAAATGTTAAAAATTAGATTATGTTTTGTCACGAGCAAAAAGACGGCACAATGGTGGTAATTCTGCTGTTCACAAACTAAACTTATTTTAGATTTTAGATAAATAAGCCCAAATCTTTACTTAGATTTGTTTCTAATTCTTAATTTGTATTACATTGGTGGTGATTCTGCTGTTTACAAACTAAATTTATTTTAGAAACATGCTATCTCTTTCAAAAAAAACAAAAACAAAAGAGATGGAACATTTTAGACATGTCAGATTAGTCCGAACATGTCAAATTGTGATGTTTTTAAACAACGCTTTCCGAGTGATAGATTAAAAGTCTGTAGAAATGACGCGCACGGTCTAATTTGACAGGACTAAAAGTGTTTTGTCTCTTTCTGTTACTTTTGTTGAAAGAAGACAGCGATAACTTAAAACTAGTTTGTAAGTGCACAACAAAATTACCACCAATATCTCATATTTTTTATGAAGTGACATAGAGCAACTTATGGTGATTTTGAATAAATTAATTCGGATTTTCGAAGGCTTCTCGGTTCGAAGACTTTTATTGTGGACAAATGTTAACATAACTCTTGTTATAAATAATCGATTCAAAAGCATCAAAGCTTTTTGCCAGAGGCCATCTGTTATGTATAGTATTTCCAAAGAGGTAAGTAGAAGTGCAACCAGAACATCAGAGCTAACCGAAGATAATGTTGACGACAACGGATAGGTGGGAAAACTATCGCCAACCGGGTACTTAGCCCAACTCGGGAAATTTAGCTTTGAAAACACATTTTTTGACGAAGTTATGTCAAACACTAGACAACTAGACCACAGAGGCAATAATTTCTTTTACTTTTTAACAAGATATTATAATTATAGTCCAGGAGGAATCGGCCCATTAGTACCGAAAACTATTTCACCTCCATTTTTTTATACGATCCTCTTCAATTTGCCCTCCTAATGATATAAATGCATGTTGCCATGGCGCAACCCGTGTTAAAATTAAGTTTCCTTGCTTTTTGTACACAAGGACATCTTTTGTACAATAGCACTCTAACTTATTTTGAGCTACTAGATTTGAGTCTTCAGTAATGATTAGAGCATCGAAAGAAAAAGAGTACAGAGTCCTTACCATGAGTTTACGAATTGTCAAGTTTACTATACTCGCTACCGTCTCTGTAAATTATTTGTATGAAAACTTTAAACGGTGCCTCTATTGGTAGCTAAGAGACACAGATTTTCTGACAAAATTGTCGTAGATTTCGACACGTGACTTACCGAACGTAATCTATACCAATTCATGGTAAAGGCTCAGATTGAAATCAATATCTTTTTTTTATGATATTGGAAGGCAAACAAGCAGACGGATTTCCTGATGTTAAGAAATCTTTGTTAATATTTATCACAGAAATATATTTGTACAAAGACCGAACTAAATCTCTAAATTATCGATTTGTACCAGCTAATCGACCAAATATGTAGTGGGTGGATGGATACAGAGTGAATTATTGGAACGAAGTTTCTTACGGCAGGCTTGGAGGAGATAGGGATTTTGCCGCGCGACCGTAAGAAAAAGTGGGTGGAATAAAACCGTTTAATGAGACGTGCGCAATCTCAACAGTTGATGCGCGACCGAACTGAAACAAATGTGATAGTAAAGATAGTAAGAAAAAACCATGGAATAAAACCGTTAAATGAGACGTGCGCAGGCGCGACAGTCGTATACGCAAGCGAGTAGTGTATAATACCTTTCTCTTTCTCCTTCCCTCCACCACGCCAATGCATAGTATATACTAATGAGTTGTGTCAATTCTACATTAACCGAAGGAACTTCGTTCCCACCTGGTGTCCCACGACACCACATTTATAATTTTTACTTAATATCGCTATTTTATTTCCAGGATGATATTTCTGATTTCATTAGCAGGGCTGTGTATTCAATCGGTAACGATTTGCTCAAAGATCTCAACATCGCTGACATTCTGACTACAGAAATGGCTGTCTAAATTTCGAATGAAAGCAAGGACAAGACTGGTGATATACATTTTTATGTAATATTCAATTAATGTAATAAACACATTGTATGTAATGTAATGACTATTTTTACACCTAAAAATCCTTTCTATGTGTTATTGAGTCAAATTAACGATGATTTTTGGCAACAGTAAATAAAGTAACAAGTACTTCTTTTTAAATAATATTGCTCTGTGCATAATTTCATGCAAAAGTAGATGCGAAAGTAAGAGAGCGAGAGTTGGGTATGTCAGAAAAAACATAACCTTTTTACCGCATTAATGCTACTTTTATGTTTTTTCCTCTCCTCCTCTCACTCTCCTGAGTGAACATAAAAATTGTATTGTACCACTCGCTGACCGCAGTAAAAATGAAATCCGAGAAAGAGTGGAATTTAAAGAAATTATTGATGTTAAAATGAGAAAGAGTATGTTGCGTCGGTTCGATCATGTGTATAGAAAGACAGATAAAAAATAGACACAATGCGAATGTGGATCGAGGTTTCTTTATCCGGGGAGACCTAGGTTGATATTTCACGATCACATCGACGAGTTTTACCCGAGCGTCTCCAAAATCAGCATGTTTGTATGAAAAGAGAATGTAAAGAAATATAAGCAGATCTGAAAACTCCTTGACATTTGGCACTCCATACTATCTGCCACACTCTTAAGAGACTTGGCGTGAATATATCTGAGTATAATTTTATTTCAATGAATAAATAACGAGATATCATAGTTTAAAATATCACACAATCACCCGTCCTCCCGCTTCATTTCTTGTCACATGCGATAACGCAACGGCCTAAGGGCGAAGACAAGGCTTGAAATAAAGGTATTTTTAAGAACCGGTACATTTGACCTTGTTGCGATAGTGGTACTGCTAGTGCCGGTACTAGACTGATTACCGGTAGTATTTGTTTAAGTGTTTTATACCGGTATTTTTTTAAATATTACCGGTACTAGATAATACGTAACACGTTATAATGAGACATGAGAAAGCTTTTACTTAGTTTCAACTTCACCTATAGCAACGTTTGCAATGCAATCTTGAAAGTTATAGTTAATTCACTTGCTGGTTTCCAATTGAGCTAAAGTTCTGCATGCGTCGGTAAATCGGGTAAAAATGGAAAATTATTATGACATGGAGCTGAACTAATGGTAATAATGGTAATAATGGTAATGGTGGTTATGGTTATAGGAACTCTTAAAATTCCCAACATTATCCTATCGTATTTGTTCTTATTTTATACGTCTTGAATAGTACTTACAACTTTATACTGAGAATGGCTCTTACCAATAACAACATGCCACAAACATATATTTTTGCCAAAAAACCTGTACGTTATTATTGGCTAAGACTACTAAAAATGTACATTTTTATTCGTCTGAGGTAATAGGTATGACCATTATTAGAATATTTATTCATAACTGAGCTATGGCTCCATCATTAGGCGCATGCAATAACCTGTTAGTTATATTTTGAACTGACTACTTAAAAGGTGTTTATAATATGGTTATGAGGTTATTTCATTAATGTGGGTATAATAGATAATGTGTTCGACGGCCGTATTTTTTTATTAATGTTAGTCGATTTCTCTGTCATTTAAAAAATATTAAAATATTCGGAAGAGGTGGTCTGATTATTATCAATAAGCTGGGATTTGAATATGGAATCCCAGAGTCCAAATATATAAGTAACAAATGTTGAAATTGAAGTCAGCTTTTAACACTTTTACTATATTTATTTGTTGTGATGCATGAACAATGAAATATTCACGAATGCAAGGTGTGTATGATATCAAAGCATCCTTATAACGTACTAGCTGTTGCCCGCGGCGTTGCTTTCGTGGTTAATGGTCCCAATGGAACATATTTTCGGGATGAAAGCTATTCTATGTGTTAGTCTAATTTACTCTCTATGTGTGTGCCAGATTTCATGAAATTTGGTTCAGCAGTTTTTACGTGAAGGAGTAACAAACAAACATACAAATTTGCACATTTATAATGTCAGTCTAATTATGCGCTTATTATATATTATGAGCTTACTAGTGAGTCCGCCTGGCAATAATCCGCTTAGTCATTCTTGAGTTTGTTGCGAACAGGCAGACAGATGTAGCCGGAAGTCTTTGGTTTATAATATGTACTGATAATGTAGGTCTAAAAAATAATTAATTGAGATTCACCTTTTCTAATGATTCAGTATATGTATGCCAAATATTAAATTATAACTTCCTTTAAACACAAATGTCCACCTGTGTGAAGCGGGGACAGATTGAAAAGGGTAGGTAATAAGTCCCATAAGACATTAGACAATGAAAATAGCTAAAATACACTATTGTACCAAGTAACTTGCGTGGTACGCTTAGAGTGTCAAGTGCCGAGAAACACTAGACGTAAGTGGCACTACTGATTTTTTGTTTATGCCAAAGATGACAACCTTAGCTGCAGGACAACCGTGTGTAGTTGTCAAAAGTAGTACCAGAGGCACAGAGAGGGGTACACACTTGAGATTGACTTCTGTACTTCTCTGTATTTTGTGCTTAGGGTAATTACACCTAACTTGTGTTAAAGTATAAAATAGCTCGGAGCTTAACCCAATCGAGCACCTTTGGCACAAAATCAAGAAAAAAGTAGCCACTTATCGTTTCACAACTTTAGATGAAGCTTTTTGTGAGGCATGGGCAAACATTCCTGTTGAAACATGCCAGAAAATGATAATGTCTATGCCACATCAGTGTCAAGCGATTATGATATGGCGGCAGGAATAGGTAAGGCGGTGGTACCAATCCGGGTGAGGCGCTGCGAAACTCTACCACCTAGTCAGATGTCACGGTGTTAGTGACGGTAAGCCTATGCTCGCCTTTTACGAGCTGCCTGGCAGGAAGGCAGATGGTCTATTCTGCAAAGAAGCTCGGACCAACAAGGGGAAAAGATAAGAGGGGGTGTAAAGATAGTCATTACATTAGATACAATGTGTTTATTATATTAATTGAATATTACATGAAAATGTATATCACCCGTCTTGTCCTTGCTTTGATTTGAAATGTAGACAGCTATATCTGTAGTCAGAATGTCAGCAATGTTGAGGTCTCTGAGCAAATCATTACCGATTAGAGTAACAGTCCCGCTAATTAAACTAGAAATATTATCCTGGAAATAAAATAGCAATATTAAGTAAAAAATTTAAATGTGGTGTCGTGGGACACCAGGTAGGAATGAAGTTTTTTCGGCTAATGTAGAATCGACATAACTCATGAGTATATACTATGTATTGGCAGGGTGAAATGAGGGAGAAAGAGAAAAGTATTATACACTACTCGCTTGTGAATACGGCTTTCGCGCCTTACGGAGACGTGCCTCTTTTAACGGTTTTATTCCACGGTTTTTTCTTACGGTTTTTACTATCACCGACCGAACTTTAGTTCGGTCACGCAGCAAAATCCCTATTCCCTCTAAGCCTGCCGTAAGGAACTTCATTACAATCATTCACTCCGTAATAGATAACTCATAAATTTGTTTGGTCGGTTGGCTGGTACAAATCGATAATTTCGAGATTTAGTTCGCCTTGTGAACAAATATATTTATAAGATAAATATTTAAAAAGATTTTGATTTTTATTTCAATCTGTACTCCTTTTCTTTTAAAACATTTTAAGTGCTGTCAAATTAGTCTGTACACAACTTTCGTACAAAGTACAGACTTTTAATCTATCTCTTGAAAAACTTTGATTAAAAATATCACAATTTGTCATGTCCGGACTAATCTGACATATAAAAAAAATATTCTTTTGTTTTTGTTTTATGAGTAAAAGATAGCATAAAATAAGTTTAATTTGTGTGCAGCCGAAGCACCATAATTGCATAGCAATCTCCACCTATTTTTAGTCGTAACAAGATATCATCCATTTTTGATCATTTTAAAAATTTTAATCTTTCATTTGACACTTACCACGTTTATATCCAATTCAGTCGAGAACCAACACTCGAGTTTAATATTTTAGAAGACAAATTAGTTTGACCGGAAGCTGCAAAAAGTCTCGAGTTAACATCCCACAACAAAGATTATGAAGTAGTTTTTACCTGGTTGTTGCTGACGAAGTAAGGAACCAATTCATAAAGCCATTCAGCATAATATTGGCTGCTACCGGGGCTATTGAATACGCCAGTAAGATGCGGCTAGGAAATAATAAATTATTCGGTCATTACCATTATACATATATTTATTCACTTACCAACTGTCCCGGAGAACTTAGTTCCACCCGTTCAGTTTATAAGGGAAAAATGAAAATGTTGTTTTTCCTAGTTTCCTTATCTTTTGAACCTCAAAAATTTAAAGCAAAATCTTAGAGTCTTAGCGAGGCTAACGAAAAGCAATTGATTTTTATATGTATAGATAACCGACTCTTAAAAGGAAGAGGTTACCAATTCAACTGTTTTTTTTGTAATTGTGTTACGAGATTGCACGGTTAACGCCGAACAGTGTGCCAAGTGTGAGTTTTTAAAATAATTTACTTAACGTTTAGTTACCTTAATTCAAATTCAAATTCGAAATAGCTTTCATTACGTAGATCTATACAAAGATTCTTGTAACGCGTTTATATAATTCTAAAAACTACCACCGGATCGGAACGCGGCCACTCACTGTGAAGATCCGGCGAAAGAAATTCAGCGAGCTTGTCTTTTTTCTTATAAATCTAATTTAAAAAAGTTTATTACATTTACAAATCATTTGTAGAGATTGGTATGAGGAGCAATTAACCCCAAGCATTTCTGTCTTCTAAATATTCTGATATCTTATAATAACCCTTACCATACAGCGTAATCTCATTCCAACTTTAACTTAAACTTAACTTTTTTAAATTTATTAAATGGTAAGTCTTTAATATGCTCGGGAAGTTTATTGTAAAAACGTATACGTTGGGTCCCATGAAAGAATAACTGAGTCTGTGGAGACGAGACTTATGCACAACAAGATTGTTTTCATTCCTTGTGTTTACAGCATGTACATCACAATTTTTCTTAAACAAATGTATATTTTTATGTGGTGGAATCTATTGTACATTGGTATCTACTTGCCTTACATTAGGCACTAAAAATTTGATGCACTTAGTTTTTTTTTCATTTAGAAAGAGATCGTTTACATTGAACCTATGTACAAGTTTTAAAATAGCATCGTTCGTTTTGTCATACTTACCCAGTTGTCTTTTCATTTTAAATAATAGTAAAGTGTCATCCGCAAACAACACTATTCCATGATTATCCCTTACGTAGTAACACAAGTCATTTATGTATATGAAAAACAAAAATGGTCCCAGAATGGAGCCCTTGGGGATACCCATGGTAACAGCAAAACCTGTCGATTTACAACATTAATCTTGACTTTCTGAATTCTTCCACTCAAATAAGAAATCAGAAGATTGAGTAACTTATTTTTAATTCCATAATGGCTAAGTTTCCAGATCAGAGTATCATGGTTAACGCAATCAATTGTCTTGGATAAATCACAAAATACCTCGAGTGGATCCTGAGAGTCCTCCAAGGCTTCATAAATTTTCTTTAACAATTCAACACCAGCATCGACTGTTGATCTACCCTTTGTAAAATCAAATTGTTTATTATGAAATAAACCCAATAGGTTAAAATGTAATAACATTTGATTAAGTATAACTTTTTCAAATATTTTATTAAGGGTAGGCAAAACGGAGATAGGTCGATAGTTGGTGGGATCAGGCGAACTTCCAGATTTAAATAGAGGTATAACCTTACTAATTTTCATTAGGTCAGGAAAAACGCCATTTGAAACACAACAATTGAATATCATAGCTAGATAAGGGGCAACTACATTTATTACTGAAGCAACCAGTTTTAGAGAATAATCCCATAAATCTAAAGCATTCTTCATTTTTAACGGTTATAAGACTTTTATTATGTCTTTTTTATCAACAAACGAAAATTCAAAACTATTTTTACACTCTGTTACATGTTGCTTCAATAATGATTCTGCAAATGATTGGTGAAGAGTTAAAAAATCTGGTAGTTTCTGCTGCAATATTGGTGAAAAAATGTTTAAACTGCATTGCCACGTCCAATTCACCTTTTATGTCTACATTGTCATTATTAAACATTCTGGTTTTCCCGTTTTCACAATTGATAATGTTCCATGTAGTTTTTATTTCATTTGAAGATTGTTTAATAGTATTTTCCAAATACATGGATTTAATATGGGACAAGCCTTTTTGAAAATTTTTGAATATTTTTTTAAATTTTCTTTCATTATAAAACTCAAATAATCTCTTTCTACTTTTACAAATTCCCAATGTTGCCCATTCATCAAACGCTCTTCGATTAGTATTGATTGACATTTTCTTAGGTGTGAATGTCTGATGATGAACAGTTTGAATTAACGTAAACAATGAATTATATAATTTATTTGGATCATCATGACACGGCAACATTGGTAATTTTTCCAATAAGGCAGTTTCAAATCTTTCTAGTCGGCTAGCACTGATAGGAACAAAAACAATGTCTTCTCTTTGAGCTTTTTGCAGAGTTCTCGGTAGTTTAGCGAGTAAGCCACAGTGATCAGAATCCATTTCGCTAATGACATTTTTGTTAAAGGGTGTTATATTTATAAATATATTATTGATGTAAGTACCAAAAAAATGTATTGAGTTACTGTCAACGCCTCTAGCGAATAGTCGAAACTACTAAATTATTCCACACAGTGCCTTTACCATGAGTTTTTAAAGATTTGTTCGTAACGTATTGAAATCTAAAGCACTTTTGGCCTATAAATTTAGTGATGTTACGGCGCTGTTCAAAGTTTTAATACACATAATTGACGTAGACGCTAGCGAGTATAGTAAACTCGAGAAGCCCATGATAGGAACTCAGTTGGATCGTCCACACGCAATCGCGGTAGTAACGTAAATTCGTGCGAAACTCAAACTCGGCACACAGAGTAGGCAATATAATAGAATAAGTTTTTGTTCAAAACTTGCTGATCCGACAGACGTCCTGTCATCATTATGAATATTGCTTTCTTTTTTCATATGAACCTTTTCGTGACTGGAACTAACACGAAAAAAAGTGTAGCGATCAGCTCATGCGTGAGGAGATGACCAAGGAAAGTGGGGATTTATTTATATACGTAAGAGATAAATACGTGTAGTGTATATTTTCTGACAGTCAATAAAATTTATAATTTTTAAGTGTGGGAAGTCAGCCAATAAGCATGTACTCTCATAATGGTAAAATATATCCATGGCCTAAACACACCATAGACGCTACAAGTGTGTCACTTTTGAGCGGGAGCGGCAAAATGGCGAACCCCTGGTACCTGTCGAACAAGTAGAAGAACGCGTCTCTCAGGCTCTTGAAGTTAGCAAACGAAAGATAACAAATAATTATAACGAAAAGTTCGGCTCTACTAGCATGGAAGATAATATTTTACGTACTGTGAGGTGTCAGGAACGCATTCTCTGAACGGCCGAACTTTAAACAGTTTTATATCTTTACGAGGGGCCTTCAATAATTACTTAGCCTCATCGCCCCATGGCGTTGTTGTTA
>NJDC01006740.1:40523-68738 GCA_002245475.1 Calephelis virginiensis | reverse complement strand
TTATGGGTTGGCTGAAAGAAATTTTATTTATTTATTATAAAGTCCCCTTTTCTACTTTGTTTTATTTTTTGTGATATATGTTGTGTACAATAAAGAAGTAATAATAATAACAATAAGAAATCTGATCTAGCAAAGATTAAAAACATGTAATTGTGTAACACAGTGTCAGACCGAGTGCGCTGAGTAGAATAGATCATCTGCCTCTCTGGCAAGTAGCTTGTAAGACGTTAGCACCGGTTGAAAAATAGGTACAAATCGTACAAATCAACTGTGCAATCAACTGAAATGCGACCACTTTTCCGTAGTCCCGTGCGATGCCCCGCTTATCAAACCAATCTTAAATCAACATAAAAAATGTAAATGAAAGAAAATGGCAAATTACGTCACAGCTCGAGGTGCACAGTTAATTCGTACCTGTTGTAGACGACGGAATGAGTCAGGGAGATCGCGACGGACCCTAACCAGATCCGCCAGAGATGCACGGGGGATAGAGGGAGAGCCTAGCAGGCTTCCCTCCGACCTTCATGACACCCCAAAGGCCTCGAAGAGGTGCGCGCGAGAGCAAGCCATGATGGGCTGGTGAAAGACTGCACATGCATTCTGACCGTCTCGCCACCACTGCACAGTGATGCTTTCACTGTACGAAGAGGTTTTTAGTGGGTACGGCACCAGCGAGGCCCACATTCGGGCCAGTCAATACGGCTCGATCGTACGTAAATGCATTTTCCTTTACGAGAACAAAAAAATAAAATCTAGGTTATTAGTAATTACAATAAGTGGTTGCCATAAATAGAGTTTTGTATCGTTTTTTTTTTTAAAAAAAAACCTTATTTGGTAAGCAGCACCTCATTGTTAAATAAAATATGTATTTGAAGTGAAAACTTCTTTAGCGTCGTAGCGCACTTTTTTTGGAATGGGTAAAAACTTTTAAACTCGCGTCAGGACACGTGACTTGATCGAAAATTCGTAAAACGGATGGAGAGTAAACAGCCCGCGAGGCGTAAAAGAGGATGTATTCCCGTCACTTTTTACGGCGCGGCGAAAATGTATGCCTGCGCTTGCTGTTTCGTTGAGACGGCGAAGGGTGCTGGCAATAATGTTCGTATAGTCATGTTTGTGTACGATAGCACAATAAATGAATATTGTATTGTATTGTACTCATAATTAAAGCAATTCGTCCAAAATTATTCCCTAACCATTCCAAAAGATCAAAAATGCACAACGTTAATAATCAAGTTTTCACTTCTGCCGGCACTCCCAGAGTGCAAATCGTGGTTTTGCTATTAATTGTGTACTTAATATAATTTAAACATTCGGTAATTATTTGGAAAAATAACCGAATTATGGGTTGAAAACGAACATAAGAAATATACTAAATGTTTCGAATACGACCATCAATAGACTAATATTGGCGGAGGTAGTTAGTTAAATATTTAATTTTTTATAAAGTTGGAAGGCAAACATGCGGACGGATTTTTTTATCGTAAGAAATTCACTAACCAAGAGGCTTAAGACCCCTGCTTCAAGTTGGCAGCATGTCAATGCAAAACTATATTAAGATATTTTTCAACTACGTTTCCTGCTTCTTTGAAATTTTCATTGTCTACTACACCGTAGAGGTTTAGATGGTAGAATATAGTCAAATTTTTTTATTGGGAAAGCAAACAAGCAGATAGATTTTCTGATGGTAAGAAATTCACGCCGCCTAGAGACACCAAAGGAGATAATGGCGCGTTCCCAACCTTTTTTCCTCCCCGGGTCAAATACCAACGAATTATGAAGATATATTCTGTTTCTTTGTTTTAATAAACTAGTCTATAAACCACTATTTATTCTGAACAACTAAGCACGTAACTTGTAAAAGCTAAAAGTCTTTCAATAGAGTTTGAAAGAAGTAATAGGTCTATTATGAAGTTTGGTTCGTGAATTTGACAGGTATCAAAGATTTGTAAATAAAATAATAGCTAACTTCGTCAAATTACTAAGCGCTTTTTCTTTGAAATATACGATCACGCCAATCATTGTCAGACACTTATTTTTGTGGAAACATTAAAAAAAATTCGATTTTGAGGGTTCCGTGGCCAAATAGTGTAAAAAAGAACTCTTAAAAGTATCTTACTTACGTATCTCCAAAGAGGTTGGCAGAGGTACTACCAGGACACCCACGTCTAGCCGAAAACAATAAGTCCCACAATGTGATAGGTGGCAAGCCTATCGTCAACCGTGTACATATCCAGTCCAAGCTGCTATCCGCATTACGTATAAGTGCCATTAAGTTTGACACTATCTAAACTATCACTCTCCTCAATCCTTGCGAATCAGAAATTGAAACGCAAAACAAACTTCTCAGCAAACCAAAATATTTTTAATTTCGTCTAATCTTCATATTTATGGGTCTCAAAATGTATACATATGAACGTAGTAGGTACCTAATATGATAGTGGAGCTAATAGCTAGTTTCCTTTATAACCCTGCAAAAATAGAACGGATTTCCATTAAAAATGGACTTTTGCAGAGGCTCTATAATGTTGACTCTATGCCGTTAGTTGGAGTTGAGACCATAAGGAGTGGCTACGTAAAATTCTAAATTTTTTTAATGTGATAAAGTAGGGAACATTTAATATTTTAACATGAATTAACCCAAAAAAGGAAACAATTTTCTGGGAAAATTTGTCTAATCCCTTTTGAAACGCTTCTCATTTCTTGTATTTCATAAAAGCTGCTAACATGAAAACTAATGGAGCTATATTTTATTTGACAACAAAATATACTTAATAACCACTTTCAAGAGAAAAAGTATATTTTTTATTATACTGTGATTCACTCTTTTTAAGTTCGGCTACCGAAAAGTGCTAAGTTAAAAAAAGCTCAATTAATCCCCGACAAAACCTTCGTATGATGTTTGTAAAATCATCTCGATCACGCCATCTTTCAAACTTTTTTCTTTGTTTTAACAATTCGAAAAAAATAATAATATAAGGTTTACAAGCTTTTTTGCAAAAGAAGAGTTACAGCTATTATCGGTATTCTCTAACAGCCAGTCAAATACGTACGCAGGTACAATAAGCCACTGGTAGCCTAAAATACAATTTACTGTTTAATGGTACTCCCGCTATTCAAATGCAGTGTTTTATCGTAACGTGATCGCAGACGTTAGACAACGTTCGAGACCAACCGATCAAACTTTGGTCTTTGTATCTCGGGTGATTTTCCATTTGGGTTACCTACTACATTGAGTAGATGCAGAAACGCTGGGCCGATGTAATTTTTTTACATGGTTAAGCAGATTTTTTTATAGATATGTAAATAAATTAGGTTTTTACATAACATTTTAGATTAGTACAATATTTTGCTTACACACGTATTGTATTGTTATGACACGACAGTTTTTGGAAATCGAACTCAAGCTACGTCAGTAACCGGCTACGTTTGGAGTGTAATGTAACCCTCGACAAATAATGTGGTTAAGTTTTATTAAAACATAAGTTTTAAAGAGAAACTTTAAAGTAAGAATGGTGTTAGAACTCAAAGCTAACTTTACACAATTGAGTCTTTGTTGAAGTTTCTTGAAAATTATGTTAGAAAATGATCAAACTTCACTGCGGTGGCAGAAAATGTTCTTGTGGCTTGAAAGTACACGGGTCTTTATTCTTTGGCTTAAGCACCCTTCTATACATTCATATTTCCATACTAATATTACATAGCGAAAGCACGTTTGTTTGTCCTTTTTAAAGCAATATGATTTTTATTATACAAATAGTTTCTTTGGAGAAAAACATTGCCTTCTTTTTTCCCCGATATCTCAACGGGTTTCCATGTAATAAAACTGTAACATGCTGTAGAAACATCTAAAATGTATGGGATAATTTTTGGTTATAATATTTGTACTATCGAACAATACATGCACACACACACACGTGCGCGCGAGCACACACACACACATACAAACGCGCACATGCATGCATGCACGCCCTCAAGCACGCACGCACGCAAGTATAGTCTAGTATAATAATAGCAGCCCGACCTAGATTCGCTTGGGTAAACTTCTATGTTATTACACTCTATCTAGTAAGAAACACAACAATATATTGCGTAGTAGTCGTATTAAACATCTAAGCATACATAGAGACAGACAGCGGAAAGCGACTTTGTTTATACGAAGTATAATATGTCATGTTAGATAATGTACTTTGTGTGTAGTGAATGTAAAATGAAGGAAGAGAGCTTTTCTTAAATTATGTACAAATTAAAAGCGTACTCTCAGAAATTGTTTGAAGAAAACAAGTACATTCAGACAGTTTTAGTCAGACACATAAAATGTAATAGCAGAAGAACCTACATCGACTTACACCGAGCTGATAATATTATAATGAAATAATTTTAATAGCAAATTCAGTTTATGATTGGATATTAATTATGAAAAAAAATTCATACTTTCAAATTCATTCAAACTCAACAAAGTTATGTAAAATTACAGCGTCCATGTTAATATGTTTTTTATCTATAATCCAAGCCCACGATAGTAACTGACATCGGCATATCTTTTTATACCTGGCAACTCAGGTAAATTTGCCAGGTAAGTAACACAATCACATTAGCATACTGTTCTGTACATCTTATACTTTAGTTGAGGATACATTATTCTTGTTAACTTAATATAGCAACATTTAAAATCGAAATATTTTTTTTAAATAAAAGAAAACTTTCTATAAACCTACAAAAATTCTGGTTAATGTAGTAAAAAAAAAAGTTAGTGTAGTAAAAATGTAGGTTTATAATATGTTGTCAAATGCCGACGGAAAACGAGGGATATTATAACTTTGATTATAATTCTGTACGTGCGTCCGTGCGTGCGTGCGTGCTTGGTGACTTGATCGAGATGATTTTTGTCCATGTAGGTATTGTTGGGGGCTCATTGAAAATTTTTAATTTTAAAATTCATACTGTTATCACCTCAGTTATACAGTTCATATAGTTATTACCTGAGATCCCTTTTTAATAATCCTTTTCAAAACATAACTTAAAACAATTCAATTTTCTTACATAAAATAGATGAACTATTTATTTCTACTATAGCAAAATTGAGAACGTCAATTTTTTTTTACTTTTTGTAATTACTTATTTAAAACATGTTAGCTATGAAATTCATTATCCATTTTTCATTTTTTTGGTTTACAAACTTGATTAATCATTGAAAACTATGATGTATGTTTCAAAAACAACTGTTCGTTTATAGTTATTTAAAAAAATGATTTCCTTAAAACGTGTCATGAAGTACATTGTTTTTAAATTAAATATTGAGTGAAAATGAATAAACGTAGATAGGTATATATTTTGTGGTCAAAGGGAGAACGCTACAAAAATGTGTTGTGTAACGCTCGCTGACCGCATACGTAATGGTGTGATATGAGAAATAGTTGGTTTGAAAGATAATGTTAGTATATAAATGAGAAAGGGTATGCTCCGTTGGTTCAGTGCTGTGGAAATAATGATAGAATAATATTTTTTATAAAAACATATACGACAACGCGAATGCAGAAGTATATAGTTAGGTACCAAAGGAACCAAGGTTGGCATTCCACAATCAAATGACTCAGGTTTTATTCGAGGTGGTGTCGGGAGTCTGAGAAACTGGCATGTGTGTATGAAAAGAACTTTGAATGTGGAGGTAGCCAGCCAGCTCTGTTAGGATCGTGACATTCATATTATAACATCTGTATAGCAGTTGCTTTCCAACAGGAGAGCAGTGTGTTCGCTGTCTTATCAAACACATCATACATACTGTTAGTAACATTCATTCGTTATATTTTTATTATTAACTTTCAATCCATTTAAATGTGTAAACACTTAAGTTACTAACCTGTGCTTGCACAGTGACATTACTTGAGTTTTAATAATATCATGTAATTGTGTCATGTGGGTTTCATAATATTTGAAATGTTCCATTTGTTTATAAAAATATTTGTATAATTAAATTTAACACTGTGAGAAATTAATCAGATCACTTTATTTGTAATTTACTCTTCAAGCGCAAGTGATTTAATAAAATAATAGTCTTATACAGATAGTCATGATTATGACCACTTCCTTTATACTTTAAAGTGCTTGCTGCAGCTGTGGCGGAGCCCATTCTGTCGCTAGTCGAAGAGAAATAAACACTTCGTTATTTTAAGTGTATTATTAAAAAGCCCTTCTAACAATACATATCTTCACGTCAAATCCTTTGCGGTGTACGCAAACAGTAAGGAATGCCAAATATCACAATCCTTACAGAACAGCCGAGCTTTTTTATTCATTACTCTTTTTATATAAACACGCCAGATTCGAAAACTTTTAAGGCCACCTACAGATAATACCCTAGCGATTTCGTCGTAAAATGTTAGCCTACGTCTCCCCAGGTGCCTAGATCCATCCACATTCTCATCGTATATCTATTTTCTCAATCTTTCATCTATCTATTTTTCCTCATGACCTACCCGACAGTGCATGCCCTTACTTATTTTCAATCACATCATCTTTCAAACAAAATCGGTCCATCCATCCTTTTAAAAATTATGATGCCACAGACACACTTGCATACGCACAGGAATAACACACATATGCGCGCGCAACGTTGATACCCCAAGAACACAAAAAAAAGAAAGTTTGAACCAGGAATTGTGTATGAATTCAAACTTGACTTGGTACCACTGAGTCTTTGTTGGAAGTTGTTTGTATGTTCTGATAAAAATCGAAGAAATTTCACTGCGGTCTCGTGAAATATGTTCCAAGTCTTAAAATAAATGGTACTTTTGAAATGTCAGGTCATAGTCAAATACAATTCAATTTAAAATAATTTATTCCTTTCTACGAAATTATGAGTAGCAAAATTACAACATCCTTTTCCTGTGGCCATTTTTTTGGTTTGATTAAAACCAGAATATTAGCAGTGCCCTCCTACTTTTTTATGATATTGGAAGGCTAATAAGCAGACGGATTTCCTGATGGTAAAAAATTCATGCCGCATGCTCCATTATCATCTTTGGTGTCTGTAAGCGGCGTGAATTTCTCACAATTAGGAAATCCCTGTGCTTGTTTTTCAATATTATAAAAAACTAGAAGTCATCTTCTTAAAAATGTTTATTTAATGTACTTTGTACTATTACATAACTTATTTATTTTTGTATGTATTTGTACTTACAAAAAAAAAAAAAACATTTAGATGGTGTGACAATTTTCACAAACTTCTTTTTTTTGTTCAATTAGATAATTTTAGAAGCAATTTTCAGCTATTCACTTCTGAAGTATATTTTTTTGTGTTGTACTTAAGTAATATTGAACCAGCGCTAAATAAATAGATAATTACGAAGCGTGACGCGCTGCGGTTGCGTTCCTCCAACGATGAACACACAGACTCAACAGTATTAAGATGTTTCTCATATATTGAACTTAATTAATAAGGTCAAAAAAATGTTTACTGTTGTTTCCTTTTATAAAAAATAAATTGGTGAAATATTGTAAGAAATAATAGTTAATTACAGTATATTTTCTTCACATGTTTCAAGCAAACATAAGTGAATAAATGCTTTTCTAGATTTTGCGACGTTTTCTTTTCGTGGAACCATTTTTTACCTCGAAATGACGTAACATCGAATTGATATTTTTCTTATTTTTGTAATTAAACATCAAATGTCTTTAATGTCTTCGTTACCTACTTTTACTCTTTTAGGCGGGCACACAAACATATTATAAAAAATACAGGATTTTTTATTTAATTATTCGTGGTTTGGTGACCAGAGGTGTAGTGGTTCTCTTTTTCAAGAAAGTTGACAAAATCTTATTAAAAAATTAAAGACCTATTTCACTTCTGAGGCACGTTTACAAGTTGTTTTCAAGGGTCATCACGAACCGAATATTACGCAGGTTTATTTCCAACCTCCCGAACAAGCTGGGTTTCGTAATGGCTTTAGCACCGCAGACAACATTCATACGCTGCACCAGATTATACAGAAGATCGAGGAGTATAATCGGCCATTATGTCTAGCGGTTGTGGACTACGAGGAAGCCTTCGATTTGGTTGAGACATGGACAGTGCTTCATTAGTCATGCAGTCATTACAGCGGTGCCGCATCGACAATAGATACATCGAAGTATTGAGGTGTTTGTACGAAAAAGCCACTATGTCGGTCCGATTACAGGATCAGAGCTCAAAACCGATCCAGTTGAAGAAAGGTGTGAGACAGCGAGACGTTATTTCTCCAAAACTATTCACTGCTGCACTGGAAGATGTCTTCAACCTTCTGGACCGGAAAAAACTCGGCATCAATATCAACGGTGAGTACATCACTCACCTTTGATTCGCAGATGATATTGTGGTTATGGCGGAATCACTGGAAGACTCAAGAAAGATGCTCGGTGAGCGATAGAGTTCCTCAGCAGGTGGTTCTTAGGATGAACTTGGATAAGACGAAAGTCGTGTTCAATGTTCATGTAGCACCTTTATCAGTTCACGTTGGGAACTCAATTCTTGAAGTTGTTGATCAGTATGTCTACCTAGGTCAAACTGTTCAGTTGGGTAAACCCAACTTCAAGAAAGAGGTCGATCGCAGAATCCAACTCGGATGGGCAGCGTTCGGGAAGCTAAAGGGTAGGTATATTCTTGTCCAAATTGCCGCAGAGCCTAAAGTCAACGTTGGCCGTTAAATATAGTCCTTTTAAATAAGCTCAGAGTCACTCAGCGTGCTCGAGAGAGAGCTATGCTCGGTGTTTCTCTGCGAGATATGATCCGTGTTTTGGTGTTTCGCAAGAGAACGCGAGAGTAACCGACATAATCCAGAAAGTCAACAAGCTGAAGTGGCAATGGGCAAGCCACATTGCTCGCAGCACCGACAACCTATGAAGAAGAAAGGTTCTCGAGTGGCGGCCCCGCACTGGAGGATGTAGTGTTAGACATTTTTTTATATTGAATCAAGCGTTACTTTGCGGAAATCCATTATAACAGATGTAAAATAAGCCTTTATTTTGTTGATTCCGCACAAGCAGTGTAACTGTTGTGACAAATAACCCTCCAAGTGACACAGAATGTGACAAGCCTAACCGACTTTCTCACCACCCACCTCCGCGACCAGAACACGAATATAGGAAGAGCTCGGGAAACAATATAAATTGTCACGTTCTTTACATGTAACAACCATACCTAAAGTTCCCACCTCCCACCTCCGCGACCAGATCACAAATAGAGTCCGAACACGGGAAACAAAACCACTTGTCACGTCTTTCGCCAACTTTGTCGAAACACTCACCACAGAGAACACCAAATCGCACTCGACGTGCGTTTTGCCTCTACACCGAGGCATCCTCAGAAATTCGACCGTAACGTACAAAATACAATAGACTCGTGTGTCGTCGTTTGTCTATTCATTATTGTTCTTCGGCTTAGTTTTGAACTAATTTTGATGAAATTAGGCAAGATTACTATTAGTCCGAGGTCCGTTACGTGCTACTATCAGCTATATACAGGGTTACTGGCAACTAACGCATAACCTTTGTCCCCACTTTCACGCCCCCCCTACTTATAAACGGCACAACCGATTTTAATCAAACATGTCTAAGAACACTCGCACATAAGTTACCTTTAATACAAAAAAAAAACTAAATTGAAATCACTGCATCTGTTCGGGAGTTATGATCCCACAGACAGACGGACACACAGGCAGACAGACACGTCAAACTTATAACATCCCTCTTTTTGCGTCAGGGGTCAAAAAATATTCCTTCCGTTCAGGCGTGATGCAATGACCACGCAAAGTGTTGATTCATTATTATACTTATTGATTGAAAATAAATACAAATCTACTATTTTTTGCTGTCGCCCGACCCAGGGTTCGAACCCTGGGACCTCGAAAACATAAATGGCTCATCAAATTTGATGTTAAATGGATATTAAATAATAACCCCGCATCATACATAGTTACGTATGAAAGTATCTAATATTAAACTGAAGAAGGACCAGATTTTAAACGAACCCATTTCTTGCCTTTGCATCTAGTAAAGTTAGATCATACTGTAACTGTTCTTCCAAGTAGCTTCAACAAAGACTCAGTTGTGCAAAGTCACGTTGAAATTTAAGCACCATCTTTACTTCAAAATTACTAGTTGGAAGTTTGAATTGTTTTTATGAACGTCATGTATAGCTTCATCCCTACTTATTTCTTTGCTTATTACAATAGTAGTATAAGTCAGGCAGTGGTCAAAATTTACTGAAATATATAATTATCATCTGATTATGTTTGTAATTATAAACTATTTAAAAAATAATATCTTAGATATAGTAGATACATATGCATGAATGAATGGATGAATTAATGAACTCTTTATCATGCACAATTTAATTTACTACGAAAAAAGTACCAGAAGTATTAACAACAGTATGTGATTATAGTTTTTAGTACACAAATGGCGGTCCCATCGCCAAACAAATCGATCACCACCACAAACAAAAGATATTGGAATTTAGTGTCTGATAAATTGCATTTTATTGTACATATTGTACAATAAAAAATTAGTAAATTTAATAACTGTACAATACATATTGTATTGTACAGTTATTAAATTATTGTTTATGTTCATAAAACTCTCAGATTCAGAGTCTGAAAAAACTTTATTCACATAGTCATACGAGTGATACTTGTGCGCGTCGACATTATTTCTTAAACTACCACCGAATCAGAATAGCGGCCACACACTGAGAAGAACCGGCGATAGAATCTCAGTGGGCTTGTCTTTCTGAACTCCTTTCCCGTTTAAATTTAAGAGAGGGAAAAAATGT
The DNA here is from genome assembly GCA_002245475.1 of Calephelis virginiensis. Lineage (NCBI taxonomy): Eukaryota > Metazoa > Arthropoda > Insecta > Lepidoptera > Riodinidae > Calephelis > Calephelis virginiensis. The sequence continues at coordinate 57,931 of NJDC01006740.1, read as the reverse complement.
ATTTTACCGTCCGTATAATTTTTAGAAAAAACTACAAATTTCTCTTTCCTGACTAACAATGTAAATAAATTTTTAGAAAGTTAAAATTCTGATTTTGTATGGTTTTATCCAGTCATACTTTATAAGAACTAATTAATAATAATTAACGTATTATACATTAGTTTTAATAATGTTTGAATTTAAGAATAAATCAATAAACTTTTTATTGTGCATAAACGCTATGTCTACAATTATTAAAATATTAAAAAAAAATAAAAAAAAATATCTCGAATTATTATCAGCATAAATTTAATAGTTTGTAGTTTGCAAAAGGCGAAATAATCGCTAAACAAAGCGAGTTCTACCCGACAACAGTTTTGTCAATGGCATTAACGTATCAAAACCGTAACATATAATTGTAAAAAAATGTAATAACAATTTACGCGATTAAAATGGAAGTACATATTAAATTAATTATCGAAAGATCCTATTTTGACTTTTCTTTTTGATCAAATAATGTACTTTTACTAGTTTATTTGAAGTTTATGCAAGTGAAATATAAGACTTCCGTAAACTTTAAATACTTTTCCATTATATTTCATACAGCCAAGGAATAGTTTTCACCTGGTAAACTATCTCAAAACTTTACAGCTTCTCGGAAATAGAGCTTCTATAGAAATTCGTATGGTTTGAATGGATTTTGAGCTGAATCATATTCAGATACATAAATTATTACTCTTTTACGTCACATTAAAAAAATATATATTTTTTGTAAACTGGTGATTTAAATAAATATTTATAACTAAATTATACAAACTGATTTCACTTATTATGACTTGTCATTGTTAGAACTTGAACCTAAAACTTAGAGAATATTTTTCGTGTCCATCATCCTGATGCGTGGTGATTTATACAGTGCATTTCTAAAAACATTCCTCACCTCGTACAAAAACTTAAAGTGACTAATTACCAACGGCGATATCTTCAATCGGATACAACTTAGTAACCTACTAGAAAAGAACATTCTCATCCTTAAGAGGTCGATAACGTATCTGTGATACTCCGTGATGATTCGGATATCCGTAACGGAGGTGATCACTTACCTACCAACAGATAATAATACACTTGCTTACTTTCCTCCTCTTGTATGAAAAAATTCAGTGGAGCTAGGTTTGTAAGCCAATCTTCAGCGTTCGGCAGTTGGAATTCTAAATCCATTAGGTCAAAGACTATTAACAACAAATCGTTTTTTTAATCGCCATTAGAATTAAGCTATTAAAAATGTAATCAGCTTTGTTAACTACAGCAGAGATTTATTAAAAACCGGCAAAGATTTATTAAAACCTGTCGAAAAATTTTGTTTTCCGTTACTTTTATAAATTTATTACCATTCTCTCTTCTGATTTTATTGTATTTGACAGATTCTTTGGTTTCTCGTTACTACTTAAAGTTAAGTGACATGAGTATTCATTTTGGCTTAGTTTTTTGTGAGTAGCGATTTTTTGTTCTCAGATTTTTTCAGGAACCTAACTGAACTAATTTATTGCTTATTTTTTGCACAGTTTTATTTTGTGCAGTTTTATTGTATATATATATGTCATATCTTAAATCTTTGTAATAATGTAAGTTATCAACTTATAAAAATCTTTGTTTAGCCAGAATAGACGTAAAAGTTTTAATCGTCTATGTAATGTAAAGTATGCACAGGGAATAGTGCGAATGAAAACCGCTTACGTTTGAAAATGAGGTTTTAAGGCAGGATGCTAGACTTGCGTTAGCATAATTCCTTGCTTATCCCTATGTTATTTCATGGTAGAAAGGGTTGTGTATGGTCGAAAAATTAAGAAAGTAGGATAAATGCGGTCGAAATAAGACTGCTAATTAAAATGTGCAATGGTATCATCACTGACCGTATTCACATCAGTGAGATCTGCGAAAGGGTGGGATTGAAAGAATATTTTGTAAAAACGGGCATCCCCTTTGATTCGGTAGTGTGATAAGAATGACAGATAAATATTTTTTTAAAAATAGATTAACTAAGTGAATGTGAATCGACATTGTGAACCAAGGAGGCCTAAGTTGATATTCCACTATCAAATCAATCGGGTCTTATCCGAAAGTAGTTTCAAAAGTATCCGAAATTGGCGTGGTTATATGATAAGAATAATGAATGTGGTGGAAACTAGGCAGGTCTGCTAGGTTCGTAACGATTTAGCACACGATACTCTCTACTTCCCTCATAAAAGACTTGCTATAAAGATGTGTGTGACTTAAATAAGAAAATAAATGCATAAAAAAGAGAATTTTACTATTTTCATCTTTGGTTTAGCGGTCCCGCGTCGGACTTATCGGAGTTTCGAACCATAGTCGGGCAAAAAATACAGAAAATTGTGTATTTTGTATATTATACATTCCTGCCTATCACGGTTAACATTTTTTTATTACAAGAAACCAATTCTTTAAAGTGAAAACTTCGCGTTGCGCACTTTTTTTGGAATGGTAAATACTTCTAAACTCGCATCAGAACACGTGATCAACGCAAGACAAAAATTCGTACGACAGCGCAGGGCGCTTGCGCGAATGTTCGTGTTGTCATGTTTGTGTACAATAGCGGAATAAATGAATATTGTATTCTATTACACAAAAGATAGTACTTTCCTACTAATAAAGCAATTGGTTTTTTTTTAGGATATTGGAAGGCAAACAAGCAGACGGATTTCCTGATATTAAGAAATTTACGCCGCCTGGAGACAAAGGTGCGTTGCCAACCTGAGGCCGGGATGTTAGGCCTCGAGTAAAAGTAAGTTTACAGGCTACCTTACCCTCCGAACCGGAACACGTCATGACGTTATGGCGGCAGGAATAGGTAAGGCGGTGGTACCAATCCGGACGAGTCGCTGCTAAACTCTACCACCTAGTCAGATGTCACGGTGTTAGTGACGGTGAGCCTATGCTCGCCTTTTACGAGCTGCCCGGCAAGGAAGGCAGATGGTCTATTCTACAAAGGAGCCCGGACCAACACGGGGAAATTATTCCCTAACTATTCCACAATATTAAAAATGTACAACGTTAATATTCAAGTTTTCACTTCTGCCGGCACTCCCAGAGTGCAACCCGTTTTTTTATAATAATAACGTTGCCCGGAATTGGATTTACCAACGGTAAGCGATAGACTTGTAGGACTTAGTGTCTTCGGCTAGTAGTGGGTGCCCTGATTGTGTCTCTGCCTACCTCTTCGGGTATATCGTCGTGAAGATATTTTTTTACTGACTATAATTACTATTTTAAGTGTTTCTAAAAACCGTTGACAAAGCTCCAAATACAGGATGTACATAAACACGTAGAATCAAAATACTGATAAGTGGACTTCAAACGACTCGTAAACTTGCGAATATAACTTTGTAAGAACAGCAATCTCCCTCGGCAAAAGCCGCACCTGCGTTACGCGAGCTGTGATTAATGTGAAAGGTGCTTTTGGCTTTCTGAAAAGATATTGACTTTATACAAAGCTGAGTTTCGATTAATATCTCTAGCTCTTGGTCGCTAATTTGTTTGTTTTAAATGTTCTACGAGTATCTTTTAAGAGCTTGCAGTTAAAGGTATTTCAAATAATGATCTGTCAAACATCAAAAACATTTTTAATTTATAACAGCAGCTTATTACATTACAATCAATGGCAAAAGAAACAAGATTTTGATGGCACAAAATCATTTATCAACAGTATTTTTTTTATTTCTCGAACAAGCATACGGGTCTCCTGAAGGTAAGAGGCCACCTTAGCCACCATGGATGTTCTAGGTGCGCCGTTATCCTCTCGCCGCGATATTAGGTCTACCGGTAACCCTACCCTCTGGGTCGGAACATATGTCAATAGAGATGTCAATTATCTTGTAATGAGCTGTTACGTCGACATTTAGTTTGCAAAATTGTGAGTGAATGATTTATTAAAAGTTTGTTAAATTCATTTCGTAAGCTTAAATTGACTTCTCTGATTGCAGCCTGGAGGCGTTACGGCGGATGGAATAGGTAATCCAGCGTATTCCTACTCAGCAAGTTTTTTATGGTTTTGGAAGGCACACAAGCATTCAAATTTCCTCATGGCAAGAAATTCACGCCTCCTAGAGACACCAATGGTAGTTTCCAACCTGAGGCTGGGATGGTAAGCGATGCGCAAAAGTAAGTTTACCGGCTACCCTAACCTCCGAACTGAAACACGTCAACGGCAAGCATTGACGTTATGGTGGCAGGAATAGATAAGGCAGTGGTACCAAGCCGAGCTATTCGCTGTGTAACTCTACCACTTAGTCAGATGTCTCGTTGTTGGTGATGGTAAGCTTATTCTGCAAAGGAGCCCAGACTGACACGGGCAAAAGCAACACTGTACCAGTGGTCTAATTAGTCATGACCTGTATAACTTACGCTCGCCTCTTGCCAGCTGTCTGGCAGACAGGTTGGTGTATTTTACTCAGCGGACTCGGACCAACAAGAGGAAAACATTCATATTCAAAAAGAACAACATTTACTAAGGTATTTTTATTCTAGCATTTGCCCTGTGTTTGGGTTAAATTGCAGTTAATTTTAAAGCAAAAAAAAATTTGATCCGGATAGGATTTGAACCTTACGTAAAATAAGCTTTAATTTTGCTAATTCCGCGTAAACAGAGTAACTGTTGTGGCAAATAATCATCCAAATGACACAGAATGTGACAAGCCTAAGTAACGTTCCCACTGCCTACCTCCGCGACCAGAACACAAAAAAAGAAGAACTCGGGAAACAATATAAATTTTCACGTCCTTCGCATGTCACAACCCTACCTAAAGTTCCCACCTCCTACCTCCGCGACCAGATCACGAATAGAGTCCGAACTCGGGAAACAAAACCACTTGTCACGTCCTTCGCCAACTTTGTCGAATTCAGCAATTTGGCAATGAAAATAGGGATGTAACAGTACGTTTCGCCTCGAAACCGAGGCATCTTCAGGAAATCGACCGTATCGTACAAACCGTTACTCGTGTGTCGTCGTTTTTCCCGAGTTCGGACTCTATTCGTGATCTTGTTGCGGAGGTGAGAGGTAGGTTGAAACTTTAGGTAGGGTTGTTACATGCGAAGGACGTGACAATTTATATTGTTTCCCGAGTTCTTCTTTTATTCGTGTTGTGGTCGCGGAGGTGGGCGGTGAGAACGTTAGTTAGGCTTGTCAAATTCTGTATCATCTGGAGGATTATTTGCCACAACATTTACACTGTTTACGTGGAATAAGCAAAATAAAGGCTTATTTTACATCTGTACAAAGTAACGCCTGATTCAATAAAAAATGAACCTTACGTTACAAGCCAACGAATGCTCTAACCGTTTGAGCTACTGAGGATTGAATTCGTCTGACAAAATTTTTAATTCCTTACTTACATGTTAACGTGGGTAGTTTATAGTTATATCCTATAGATACACAGTTCTGACTACCTACTAAACTACACCTAAAACTAAAGGTTCAAATCCTGTCTAGGTCGATTTTTTTTCTTCCTTTAAAATTTATAGAAACATTTAATAGTATGTACACATAATGTTTTGTTTATATAAATGCAAATATAAAGAAATATATTAACATACAAATCATATTACGAGTACTTATTAAAGAACCTAATAATAAATTCATAGTCATATGATTTGAAAGATTCAGCTTTATTGTTCTGCGTAACGAACTTTTAATGTTACCTTTCGCACTATTAAAGATTATAATAACATATCCTAGCCTCTTTATGTTTTATTACACATATAATTAAGTGCGTATGTGTATATTAATAACTATCCTAGTACCAGAAGTGATCTTTATTAAAATTCCATTACCTTTAGGTATTATCAGAGAGCGCTGTCACGAATTTTCAATACCAAGATGTGTGTTTGTAAACAGTAAAAAATGTGTAGGACAGGTCTGCAAGGATCATGACACTTGTCACTAGATACTGTCTGCCTATGCGTGAAGATTCGCCTACATTCACGCGAAATTACAGAACCATGGATTCACAAAACCAAAGCCACTAACGCGATGATTTTGATTTCTTACTAACCCGTTACCTTGTTATCCCAAGGAATGTTTTTCTTCAGTACTCAGGAGATAATTATAAAATCTGAGTCAGCTGAATTTCTTGAAGTTTGTCTCAAAAGGAAAGTTTTCCTTGCTATTACAATAACACAAGTTGTGGTAACCATAAATTTCAAATAAAAGTAATCTCTGCCTTGAATTAGATGTAGCGTCGATTAGTAACACCAAAACCGCCTAAGAAACGCACGTTTTTTATAATGCACGTAACACTTGTAAATTATACAGGTTCAACTCACAAAAACATGGAACTCACAAAGTGATGATGACGTAGTCATTTACAGGCATTACAAGCCTTAAATTTATTTCATTTTATTAATCTACAATGAAAAAGAGGTGCATTACAAATGTGATTTGTCTGTAAGTATATTTGTTTCAATCTGTGGCACGATTAGACCAACTTTAGTACAATTTTGTTATTTGAAAGCTGACTAGATCAGGATGATGCTTACGTCACGGATAGTTTTTGTCGGAAATCGTAGAATATTTTAAATATTTTAATTTTGACAGTCGATTTTGTTAAGAAAGAAAGAAAAGAAAGAAAGAAAGAAAAAATATTTATTTGCGGAATATGAGTGTTACAAAGATGTTACAAAATTATTTAAGCGTTCCTACATATTCTACCAACTTGTGGTGTGCAAATATTTTAATACGCTTTTAATTATTTATTCACGATTTACTATTTACACACTGTTTTATGTTTGTTTTGAGATTACATGATTATTTATTAATACACACAAGTTTTAGAATGTAAATTAATTTATCCCTATCTACCGTAAACTACCAACGTTAGTGGGTGTAATTTATAAGAGTTTTATAGTGACACCTATATGTTGAGTGTCACTAAAAAACGACGAATCAGATATCTTCTGGGAAAAGTGGCTTCTCGCCCTAGTAGTAGCTACCACATTGCAGTGCTTTATGCAGCATGTCCAAAATATGGACACACACACATACATACAAACATAAACACAAACACACACACGCACACGCACACGCACATGCACATGCACACGCACACGCACACGCACACGCACACTCACACGCACACGCACACTCACACGCACATGCACACGCACACGCACACGCACACGCACACACAACAAGGGAGTTGAAAATTGTTATGCCTATACTATATTCGTTTTGAAATAATTATTAGTTAGTCCAAATTTTGACCACATTTTGTTGTCACCCTACTCGATAGTCTTGCACTTTTCAAACTTCAACTACAATCTGCTGGAGGTTATTCTGTACGTTTTGTGCCATACTTTTGTGTTATCCACTATTAAAATCATGAAACTTATATAAACTTTTCCACTGTAATTTTTTAATGAAAAACAAAGCAGTTACTAATTTTGACATGAGTTATAGGTTTTGACTATTGGTAGTAGAATGCTGTGCAGCAATTTGTCAAGTAAGAATTCACTGTCTTTCTAATTCCTGCTGCCATTATGACATTGTCAATTCCCGGTCCGGAGAATAGGGCAGCTATACTCCGGCTGCAGGACAGCGACGCATCTATAACATCTATGGTCTATATGAAATTATAAAATTATTATAAAATTAGTAAAAGTTATGAGTTTCACATTAAAATAAATATGGAATTTGGCCAACTTAAATCAAGGTAGTGAAGGGTTGTGCGTACTAACTGTTATTTGTTTAAGACACAACAGTAAGTAGCATCAATGTTTTTGGGACAGAAATATATAAGGTGGCCATAAATGGGGAATATTAGCATTTCGTAGTATTTTATTAGTTTAAATTTATTAATGTGCCTACTAGCTACCCGCTTTGAACTTCGTTACACTTGTTTAGTTTGTATGGAAAAAATTAAATATTGTTTTTCTCATTTTCCCTGCATTTTTTTGCTCTTTTTAAGACAATTCTTCTGACAGAAACTAACACAACAAAAAAAGAATTATCCAAATAGGTTTAGCCGCTCGTAACTCATTTTATCAATTCATTATTACATTATGAGATATTATATTACTCAAATACTCTTAGTTAATTTATCATTCACATTTTTATTTGATCGTTCTTTGAAGTCCTCATTGTTGTAAATTTTTGAAGATTAACGTTTAAAATAATTAAATTTAATGTAATACAGTACAATAATTTTAATGCAATAAATACAATAAAAACACACGCGAATTCCAGATGTGGGGGATCATACGCCTTCACTGTTAGACCTTCTGCTGACCTCTCACCCAGAGAACTGTAAAGTCTCTGTCGATGCCCCTGAGAAATTATGTACATGGATCACTAGTTTTTTGACGGGGCGTAGCATCAAGGTCGTTGTTGACGGTGTGTGCTTGGAGTTCAAACCTGTCAATGCTGGTGTTCCCCAAGGCATATTTCTTCTGCATATCAATGACATGTTGCAAATTAGTGACACTCATTGCTATGCAGACGACACTACTGGGGAACCCTTATACTTTGGCAGACATAATATATCGCGGGAATATGTCATCGAGAGCCGAAACCAACTTGTGTCTAAAATTGACAATCTTTTGTCTGCAATTTCGTTTTCGGGCCAGCAGAATCTGGTGCAATTTAACCCTAACAAGTTTGCGCGTTTTCCGCTAAAAAAGACTCCCTTTGTCGCATCTCCTCGATTTGAGAGCGTTTCCCTTTCTGCCACAGCCTGCATTGGTATACTCGGCGTTGACATTTCGAGTAATGTTCAATTTCGTGGTCATCTGGAGGAGAAGATTAAAATAGCCTCTAAAAAACTTGGTGTGCTCAGTAAGGCGAGACAATATTTCAAGCCGGCCCATCGCTTACAACTATATAAAGCGCAAATTTGGCCTCATATGGAGTACTGTTCTCAACTCTGGGCAGGGGCTCCATAGTACCAGCTCCTTCCGTTTGGCCGCATTCGACGTAGAGCAATTCAAATTGTCAATGACCGGGCAATTACCAATCGGCTTGATTCCGTAGCGTTGCGTAGAGATGTTGGGTCACTCAGTGTTCTCTACCGCATCTATCATGGGGAATGCTCTGAGGAATTGTTTGGTTTAATTCCAGCCGCTGATTTCCACCTTCGGACTTTGCGTCAGAGCTTAAGGTATCATGCCCATCATCTCGATGCGTGGCGGTCTACAACTGTGCGATTCCGAAGACATTTTGAGCCCGTATAATACCTTTGTGGAATCAGTTACCGAGGGCGGTATTCCCAAACGATTATGACTTAGGAACCTTCAAGAAAAGAGCGTACTCATTCCTTAAAGGTCGGCAACGCATGTGTGATACTCCTGGTGTTGCGGATGTCCATGGGCGGAGGTGATCACTTTTCATCAGGTGACCCACTTGCTCGTTTGTCTCCTCTTCTATAAATAAAAAAAACACAACTACAAAGAAACTACAAAAAATTATATTGAAATATTACAAACAAAATAAAAATTACTGGAAATCTTACTAAATAAAACTAAATATTACTATCATCCCCAGTGTTGGTCCGCGCTCCTTTGCAGAAAAGACCATATACCTTCCTGCCAGGCAGCTCGTAAAAGACGAGCATAGGCTTACCGTCACCAACACCATGACATCTGACTAAGTGGTGGTGGTAGAGTTTCACAGCGACTCGCCCGGTATTGTACCACGGCCTTAACCATTCCTACCACCATATCGTTAGTGCTTGCTTTTGACGTGTGTCAGCTCGGAGGAAAAGGTAGCCGATAACCTTATTTTGCTCGAGGCCTAACGTCCCGGCTTCAGTTTGGCAACGCACCATCACCACCTTTGGTGTCTCTAGGCTGCGTGAATTTCTTACCATCAGGAAATCCGTCGGCTTATTCGCTTTCCAGTATCACAAAAAAGTTATAAGTTTCTGTATAACTATGTCGCTAACTCAGGCAACCTTATTGCATGGAACGAGATTTAGCGAAATTTTCTGCAAAAAATGGTTTCACAATAGTCAAAATTAAAAAATACATTTTACAAAAATGGAATAAACTGTCTATTTTAAATGCTTGCAATATCAATTAGAAAAGACTCAAATGTACCCCAATTACAGCGATCGTTTATTTATGAACCCCAAAGTAAGCAAATTATGTGCTTGTGTTGTGGATATTTGCCAACGACACTAACACATGTAAATACTTAAATAGATGTCAGAATAAATGTAATAATCATCCAGAAAATGCAGCCATCTAAATGTTCACAAATCACACAAATGCCTTTCGCCGTCGGGAATTGAACCCGAGCCTCGCAGTTGGTCGACGTAGTTAGGCGCGCACGCTAGCCACTCGACCAACGAGACGGTCACTGAAAGTAACATGTTTATATATTAATGAAAACATTAATGTTTGTATATTAAGATTTAATTACAAAAATATGTGAACCTCCAAAACACAGAAACAAAAGGCAACTGTAGACTGGTGTCCATAATTATCCACCAATGTAATTAACAATTAATTATTAGTCAGTTATCACATTGGTGTTACCATAATTAATTTATTTACGCTAGAGTAATCTGCGCACGATATTTATATGTAACAATTAAAATAATTTGCGTACTTTGAAATTGTTAAAATAGCAATTTCGCCTCTTCATATTTCAACGTCAACAAAGTTTAAACTTTTCAACAACTTTCCCGCGATTTAACAAAATTGAGGTTAGGTATGTTAATATCTTCATGTTTTGTATGTTGTGTTACGTGATTTGTAGTATTTGCGACCGCCTCCTTGGTCGAATGAGTAGCGTACACGCCCAACTACATCGACCAACGCGAGGCTCGGGTTCGATTCTCGGTGGGGTAGGCATTTGTGTGATGAACATTAAGATGTCTGCATGTTTTGAGAATTTGAGGTTAGGTATGTTATCATCTTCATGTTTTGGATGTTGTGTTAGGTGATTTCTACTATTTTTTTATTAAGTGATTTGTAATATTTTTCTATATCTCGTTGTGGTCACAAGCTTCTCTGAAGAATTTAATAATTTTCCATCAAATGTGTCATTGTTGGTCAGAAGGCTGAAAAGGACAATGGCCTATGAACTAGTGTAGTATTGTGTATTTAATGTTAAAGTTGTGTAGCTAAATCAAGTGAAAGTGATTTAAGTTCAAGATACTAACGGTAATTATTTTTGGAGACACTAAGTAAAAGTTGCTGAGCTGATACTCCCCGTGTCGGTCCGGGCTCCTTTGTAGAGTAGACTATCTACCTCCCGGCAGGCAGCTCGTTATAGGATAGCAAAAGCTTACCGTCACCACCACCGTGACATCCGACTAGGTTGTAGAGTTTAGCAACGACCCGCCCGGATTGGTACCACCGCCTTACCTAATCCTGCCGCAATAACGTCAGCGCTTGCCGTTGACGTGTTACGGTTCGGAGGATAAGGTAACCGGTAAACTTACTTTCGCTCTAGGCCTGACATCCCGGATACAAGTTGGCATCGAAACATTACCAACTTCGGCGTCCCCAGGCGGCGTAAATTTCTCACCATCAAGAAATCCGTCTGCTTATATGCCTTCCAATATCATTAAAATCACTTAGATAATGTAGCTTAGAAAATTAAGTGAAAACTCATTAGTTACTCATTAATTACTAATTAGTAAATCCAAATAAAATTATTTAACTTGCAATTTTCTGATTTAAGTATTGATTTTCGCAAAGTAACGCCTTCTTCTATCAATTCACTTATTAGTCTGTAGACTAAATTGTAATGTCGAAGAAGAAGCTATACTGGGTTTCTTATGGAGAGAAAAAAATGTTGTACCGGGTTCGGTGAGTAGCAAAAAGTATTTTCCTCACTACGCAGCCGCTTATAGTATAGGTTAGGTAGATCATCATAGAATTTTACGCTACAGCAATTCCAGTGACGTTTCCACCGACTTCTCTATTCCTGTCGTCGTAATGACAGGGTCGGTTTCGGTTTCGTTATGAAGTGTACTGTAGCCGGTAGACTAGCACGATTGGCCTAATATCTGTAACATTTTTGGCGTCTGTAGGTCATAATTGTTTGTTTGTTTGTTTGTGACTCTCCATTAGGGGAGCTGTGCTTTTTCGCTATCGCATGACAAAAAAAAATCTTGTAAAATGCTCAGCATTTGCTGGGAATTAAAATATTGGAACACAGTTGTGGATTGTAGCAAAACCAGCCACAACTGATTTCACCAGGTACAACCGCCCTGCAAAAAAAGTTAAGATCTCAGCATCTTTAGTAAAAGAAGTGTTTCTAAAACATTATTTAAACAGTTAATGAAGTAAAGATTTTGTAACTACGATTTAGATATGTACTTTAGAATCTTGTTTCAGATATTTGTTAATGAATGCGTGTTCGTGCTAGCATCTTGTGTGTGTGCATGTTTGCATCCAAATATTACGCTTGCAGGAATCTTACATCTATGTAAGCAATGAAGGAAAGCAACAATCTTCGTAACTTATTTTTGAAGTGAAAACTTCTATAGCGGCGTTGTGCACTTTTTTGGTAAAAACTTCTAAACTCGCGTCAGGATACGTGACCTGATTCGTAAGACGAAAATTCGTAACACGGCGCAGGGTGCTTGCGCAAATGTTCATGTTGTCATGTTTGTGTACGACAGCGCAATAAATGAACATTACTTAGTAATAAGTAATAATAAGAAGTACTTTCATACCGATAAAGCAATTCGTGCAAAATTAACCATTCCAAATTATCAAAAATGCACATTTATGGATTGTATTTAATACTTGATAATAAACGAGTAGTGTGATGTGAAAAGCGAAACTTATTTAACACTTCTCATTACATTTCTAACAATGTCACAATTAAACTACTACGAAATGACGTCATATATAATTTGCACGTAGCGTATAAAAACCTTCGGTATACTGTATTGGGATGACTTTGCACTGAATCACTTAACCCTAAAGACAAAACCTAAGTTTGTAAATAGTTTTCTTGTTAGCGGTACAAGTTGGTGACAATACACCACAGAGTAAACACAACAGTATAAAACATTATTAATACAAAAATATAAAATATTTTATTTTACAATAATAATCTCCAAAACCTACTAAATGGTTCTATTTAATTAATTTAGGTTGTACATGTAATGTAATATGTATTTAATATGCATTTCGTATGGCTTCGCAATCAAGGCCTGTTTCTTTCGAGCCAGAATTCAAGAATATGTGTCGCCAGTCATTATGTTACTATAGGTGTTTTAATAGTGTCAAGTGTCAACAATCGTATCAAAGAAATTTAAAACATGCCAAACAGTTTTATTAGGTATTTACATTTTGCGGGTACCTACATAATATAATTAACATAAAGTCTGCACGACTTAAGAACTACGACAATAATATATTTATTTCAAGCTGAAAAGTATAAAATCTTGCAAGCTCGCATGCAAGCTATCTTGCTAGTAAACGTGTAGGCATTCAAAATTAGCAAAATACCTTAAAACCAAGAGGCGTTGATAAAACTTCCAACTCAAGGAACGTTGGCCAGGTGACATGTAGCAGAACATGTATAATGGACCAACAGGACTCATCATAAATGTACTCAAGTGCATGCTAACAGGTTCAAGGTCATCACAAATTAAACTTAGTACGCAAAAATATGTCAAAGTTTAAACATTTTTTTTAACTGACGAAAAAAAATCGGATTACTGACTTACAAAGAAGTTGTTAATTGTATAAAATAGTTACATACAATTGCTGTAGTTACTAAATACAATGAATTTCTCAGTCGCCATAATACTATTAACAGCCATGTAATCAACATGGCTAACAATACCATCCAACTGAACAGGTACTTATTTTGTTAATTATTAATTTAAATCATAGACATAATTGTGAAAAGTTTTTTCAAGTATATAATAACTTAATACGTGCGTAGTTATAAAAATAGACTTACCAAGTTCCATTGCTAAACAGCGTAAATTATAAACTTATCTACAACTGGATGAATTCTCGTCATCTGTAAAGAGGTATTTTACACTTTGGCAGTAGATGTTTTGTGATAGAAGAATCGCCTAGAGAGGTCGTTAGAGAATCCAAAATATACGGTTGAGGCGTTTGAAATCTAGGTTACAATATAATGAATACCTCTAAGGTTTTAAGCTGACAGATATTAATGATCAGATACCACTAAATATACTCGTATATTCGTTAACAACAGGGAAAACCTACATTAAGTTCTTTTCGTAATTTTGTTCAATATTTTTCTTACGTACATAATATAGAATACATTCTAAATTTAAATATTGAAATATAGATTTTCAATACCTACATTTTCTATGTAGTGTGTAATGTACATTTATAATACGACGACGACGAATAACGTCATAATTTTTAGTTGTGTGATCCTTCTACACCTTTTTTTTACTAGTTTCAGTCATATTTCAAAAATGGAACATACGATTTATTTTTATTACTATTCTAGCTGCAAATAAGTGGTATGATTTAAAAATCCCTTAAATCTCCTTTTGATTTTTTTTGCGGTTTTGAACTCGTTTCATAGTTAATCCAATAGCGTAATTTTCTTTTAAGGTTTCCATCAGGACTATTGTACATTGTAGGGTCTCGATCCAACATGGGGAGCAAACTACCTATCACCTTAAATTCTGAAATAGTGAAAAAATAAAATGTAATAATTAGATTGCTAGAAATAAAAGAAAGCATCTTCACGCCGATGTTCCAAAAAAGTAGGCACGGCCACACCCAGGGCACCAACGATGGCAAGTCTGATCAGTCTCACTATACATAAACCTTCCTCTTGCATCAACTTTTTTGAAAAAAACCGCATCAAAATCCATTACGTAATTTTAAAGTTCAAAGCTTACATAGGGACAGACAGGGGAAAGCGACTGTATTTTATACTACGTAGTGATGTTGCTAAAACGAGTCCGTATGGTTCACTGTCAAAAAGTCATCTAGTGCTTTAGGAAGTACCCTGGAAATTTATATAATCGTAGAATCAACCGTCCTTTACCTCGTGGAGTATATTCAAAGTTAAATATTTCTTCATTGTTTGTGTGCTACTTTAATAAAAAAAGTATCTTCACGCCCATATCCTCGTTATATAAAAAATAACCATATCGTTTTAATCGTTCGCCATATCGTTTTAATAAAAAAAGTATCTTCACGCCCATATCCTCGAAGAGGTAGGCAGAAGCAATACCAGGACACCCATGACTAGCCGAAGCCACTAAGTGCCACAATGTGATAGGTGGCAAACTTATCGGCAAACGTTATTTTATTAGAAAATTGAAAATACGCATTTCACAATATTTTTTTTTGAATTAAAATTGGAATTAAACTCGGAACTGTTAGAATACATACCAAATTTCAGCTTTCTTCAAAAGACTTCTGAAAGTAGCTAATAAATATAAAAAAAACTACGAAACGCTTCGAGAAAAGGCAGTTATATAGTGCCCTTGAGTTTCGTTAAGTTTGTCTTAACCGGGGTGTTTAGGAGCCTCCTGTTTAGAGTTTCTTCAAGAAATAAGTTAATGAATTCCTTCCTTCTAGCTAAGTATACTTACTTTTCGTTAGGAGGCTTAAAGTTCATTAAACTTATCCATTGCCTATAAAAAAATATGTGTGACGGTATGTATAAAGTAAACATAATTATATTTTAATGTTACATTGGGGATACATTGGGGAAGTCAAGGATCTTGGGACCATTGTGTCCCAGTGCAGTTAAATGGCCCGTGACTGGCAACTTTCTGAAGCTATTAAACTCTGAGACCCGATTTTCGTGAAAATTATTGGGGTGACAAGGACAAATTAATGTGGAGACAATGTGAGTTGATACGTATGTACACTTATACATTGATTTGGCACATTATTATAGTCTTACTAAAAAAAGTTAAACATCGAATCTGACTAAAGTCAAAAAAGGAAGTCCGTCTGCTTGTTTGCCTTTCAATATCATAAAAAAAACACTCGTTAAACACGAGTTTGACTAAACACTGTCTAAAATTGAATTTTGCCATGAAATTTGCGTGTAGCATGGTATTGGTTCGATGTCTATTTTAGACAGTGACTAGACCATGAAGTTATAGACTACTGCTAAGGGTTACAGTCGTAACAAAGAACTGATGTTATTTATAAATATTGATTAATCTGTCTAATGTATTGGTTCTCGCTTTCAAAGAGCCTTGTGGAGTCGAGTAACAAAATCAAAATGAGAGAGAGCCCAGGGAGTTTAGGTGACATCGAAAGAAAAGATGGTCGAAGTTTTTATTTCGTGTTTACATTTCATGTATTTCCTCGTTGCCGCCAAATCTCAATACATGAGTTTGAGTAATGAGGCCACTACTTTACCAAGACATTGATATGACTTATTAACGGCTTATGACTAACTATAATTAAATGCCGATTTAAATAAATTTGATGTAAATTAATGCAAATTTCTACTTGACTAATGGCAAAATGCTAACACGACTGCCAAAACCTAAAGAAAAAGAATGTACTCTTGTAAGTCAGCAATATTTGGAAATGACATCACTTCTTTATTAGGAGTGTAACATCCAGTAGTAGTCTATAGCTTCATGGTTTATGTAAACAGGCTAAATTTTTTGGTGGTAAAGCTATTATATCCTACGAATATTATAAATGCAAAAGTTGGTCTGTCCGTTTGTTTATTTGTTACCCCTTCACTAAAAACTTCTGAACCGATTTTCATGAAATTCGGCATATGTGCGCCTCTGTGGTCTAGCGGTTCAGTTGTTAGACTTGATTGCTTTAGGTCCCGGGTTCAAATCCCAGGTCGGACAACTAAAAGAAAATTGGATTTTTCCAATTTTTTATAAAAAAAACATTGCTTGGAATTGAAAATGTGCCCGGTTGGCGAAAGGCTTGCTTCCTATCACATTGTGGGACGTAGTGTCTTCGGCGACCATGCGATCAACGTGGCAAGCAATAGCTAGTGTAGCTATACATACACACATACATACATATCTTCACGCCAAGTCCCTTACGGGGTAGGCAGAGAGTATCGAATGCCAGACCGCACGATCCTGACAAACCTGTCTTGCTTCCTTAACATTCATAACCCTTTTCATACAAACACGCCGATTTCGGAGACTCTTGACACCACCCTTGGATAATATCCAATTGATCTGATCGTGAAATGTCATGTCTTCGTCTCCCCGGGTATCTGCATCCATCCACATTCGCATTGTATATCTGCTTTGTCAATCTTTCATCTGTCATTCTTTCCACATGACCGAACCAGCGGAGCATGCCCTTTCGCATTTTAACACCAACACTTTCTTTCAATCCCACTCTTTCACGGATCTCACTGTTACGAATGCGGTTAGCGAGCGTTACACCACATATTTTCCGTAGTGCTCTCATTTCAACCGCATTTATCCTACTTTCATCTCTTTCTGACATAC
>NJDC01006740.1:16181-37919 GCA_002245475.1 Calephelis virginiensis | reverse complement strand
CTAGCCGAAGACACTAAGCCCCACAATGAGATAGGTGGCAAGCCTATCGCCAACCGGGCACATTTCCAATCCCGACCAATTACCATTTTTTTTATTAGAAAATTGGAAAAATCCAATTTTCTTTTTGTTGGCTGACCCGGGATTCAAACCCGGGACCTCATGCAGTCAAGTCCAACACCCGGACCGCTAGACCACAGAAGCGATCGATTTTTTTAATGAGTTTTAACGAAATTTAGTTTTAATAATTTTTACAAAATAACTCACTTCATCTCCGCTCTTTGGTCTAGTAATTGGGCATTGGGATGACAATATTGAGTCGGGTTCGATTGTCAGATCTGACAACTTAAAATGTGTCTTCCTCAATTTTCTATTAAAAACAATGTTGTCCCAGATTGAATAAGACACTATTGGCTATGGGTTTGCCACATATAATATTCTGGACTAATTAGCATTACCACCTAATCGTGAATATCCTCTGCCTGGTTGTTCCTCTATCTTTTTCTTCAGTGATACGAACGTAAAAATATTTACTCAATTACTTTAAAAATTATTTATAAAATTTCCCCTTCTTAAGGTAATGTTTTAAAGGAGTTTTGTTGAGAGACATGTCAACTCTATTGTATCCAATTATAAAAAAACCCTGAAACGCTTAATTTTGCAGTAATTTCATTTAGAAACTTAAATTTTTTACTTTCGGCAAAAATAAGAATAAACCTTCAATAATCTATTTATTTAGTAGTATGGGGTGTACATATACCAGAGTTTTATTTATTTCAGAGTTTTATTTTAATTCGCATTTAAAGTGGCTCTTATGGCAAGCTGGCATCTCCAACTAAAACTCGTACTCGAACAATGTAAAAGATTTTCAGGAAAGATTTGCTATATCTTCGTTTTTTTTATTAATCATGTAGAAAAATACCATTTTAATACATTAGATTTAAGCGCCTTGATATTTAATTTTAGCCATAATTGTTAATTTCTGTATCTTTACATTACCTTTTTTTTATTGTAATATGCGGAAACAATACTAATACAGGACTACCTCGTTATCATATCCTATCTTTCTAAAAAAGAACCATCGTAATCAGTTTGATATTGGCCGAATAATCGCGTAACAAACAAGCAAAAAACAAAGAGTCGAATGGAAAACCTCGTCTTTTTTCGGAGTCGGTTAAAAACCAGCAAAATCAGTAAAATTCAAAATTTTTAACAAGAGAAATGAAAACCTCAGCCGAACAAACATAATAGGTACATTTCAAGTTAAATAAAAGCTTTTAATATCACTAAACTACAAAAAACCAGCATCTCTCTTCAAAACCTAGGTACAGTATTTTTATTTTATGATAAAGCGGACAAGCACACAACTCTCCTGATGGTAAAAGTTAATCGTAGCTTATAGAAACTATAGGTGTTGTGTGCATCGCTGTAATGCCATATTGTTCGGCCCAATGTTTATATATGTGTGTATGTGCTACCCTACACTCCGGATCGGAACATGACACGTTATGGCGGCAGGAATAGGTAAGGTGGTGGACCCAGACAAATTAAAACACAAGTGTTGATGATGACCCATCTTTACGTCTTACGCAGACAGGACGCTTCGCAGGAAGTAGACGACCTACGCGACTTATAATGTGGCTAAAAAGTGATGGCTAGATCATACCAGCTTTTTAACAAAAAAATCCCCATCGAAATCAGTACACCCGTGCAATAGTTACAAACCACCGAACCACACACACACACACACACACACGTATTCAGACACGTACGCACATACTCACATACGTAAAACTTATAGCACACTTTTTTCCGTCGGAAGTTAATAAAAACTTCTAAATAAGTAGGTTGAAAATTAAAACCAAGTGACTTTGCCAACAAAAAGTGTATATTGAATACCTATTCATTTAAATGCGTTCACAATAGGCTGAGGAACCCAATTTTTCAACGGCTTAATGAATCATACGCCTCAAAAGAGTTCCTTCTAGAATGGGTGATTTATCAGAGCTACCACAATAAACTTGGCCATTAAAGAGCTTTTCATGATTTACAGTTGAAACTTTGAAAAGCAGTTAGGGTTAAAAAAGCTCGTAAGAAGCGATTTCCGTTTGTTACTAACACCGTGACAAATAGGGTTAAATAGGTTAATCTCGAAATCATGCGAATCGGAAATTGGAATCGTATATCTCATTTTAGGTACTTCTGAACACAATACTAGCGGATTATAACATTAATTACAGATAAATTCAATGAATTTGATAAAAAAATCGCCTCTGTGGTTTAGCGGTTCGGTTATTGGACTTGACTGAATTAGATCCCGGGTTCGAATCCCGGGTCGGGCAACAAAAAGATAATTGAGTTTTTCCAATTTTTCCAATGTTCCCGGTTGGCGATAGACTTGCCACCTATCACATTGTGGGACTTAGTGTCTTCGGCTAGTCGTGGGTACCCTGGTTGTGCCTCTTCTAGGATATGGGGTTTACTGTTAACTAAAAGTTAGTAAATTTGCATGTATTGTGTTCAAGAATACCTAAAATGACATAATCGATTCCAATTTTCAATATTGCATGAATCGAGTTTCAAGAGTAATCCTACAGATTGAAGTAGGAATCTAATTACATTTTAGCTTTCAGCAAAATTTGCTTATACGTTTTTTATATAGTTAGTTGCCCTTACAGACTTTGTCCTATTGTGGGTTAAGTTATACAGTTTTGTAAAATTTATATTTTTGGTATTTTCTTATTTTTTTTCAAATTAGAATTGCTTTTTTAAGAAATTTCTCGTGACAACGAATAACATAACAATCACATTAAGAAATCGACAACCTACATGTACCTAATGTAGCTAAGAACCATCTCGATCACATAATATTTCTAACAAAAAATCCATATCGAAATCGGTCCATCCGTTCCCACGACGGAAAACGAGTGTTACAAGTTTGACGTGTTTGCCATATGTGTGTTTATGTGATATACATGTGTGTAACTTTTGAATAGATGAACCTATTTCTACACGGATTTTATTCTTTGACAGCTGACGTGTACGGGGTAGTGTTTAATTTTAGTGTAATTATAAACTTTTATTTAACTTGTAATGGTAATAAATTATGTTTGTCTGGGTGAAACTTTTTAAGATTTTGAAGTGGAGATCCTCAACAAATTAAACTAGTTTTTGGCATTAAAATCAATATTACTGGCAATGAAAACTTGAAGTTTTAGTGTTACTTTCATCATTTTCCCTGTTACGACAGCAAATAATGTTGTAACTTAAAATTACACAATATTTCCAACTAGGTAATCTGTTTATAATGGTTCTTTATGCGAACTTTGTAGTATAATAATTAATTATGTCGGCTTAATATCAGGATTAGTAAGAAAGTATCTTCACGCCCATATGGAGGGATAGGCAGAGGCACAAATAAGGACACCCACGACTAACCGAAGACACTAACTCCCACAATGTGATAGGTGGCAAGCTGATCGCCAACCGGGAACATATCCAATCCCGGACAACGTTTTTTTTTATAAAAAAATTGAAAATATATATTTTCTAGTTTTGTTTGTTTGTCGTCGACCCGGGGATTAAACCAGGGACATCAAGAAGTCAAGTCCGGAGCCGGACCGCTGGACCGCAAAGGTGGTAATAAAAAGAACGTCCAAAATTTATTCGTTAACGTCCAAGTAATGGTCTGACATATTAGGGCGGTTCTTCTGTATATAATAGACTATCTATTTGCCTGCCAGGTAGCTCGTAAGAAACGTGCGAAGGCTAAATGGGTCATCACCAACAAAACTACTGGTTATAGAGCGCCATGCTATAACCGGACGTAAGGGTTCCACTGACTTGCCTATTCCTGACGATATAATGATATGCTCTTTTTCAGGCTTGGAAGGTCGATTCACTGGTAGAATAGCAAAATTGTATATAGGCCTGATAACTCGGCCACACGACAGCGATGCACCTATGACCCCAATGGTGTATATAGGCCACGGATATTTGTTACCATCAGGATAACCGTCTGTTTGTTCGCTATATTAAATTGTTAAGTAAGTATCTTCACGCCCATGTCCCCGAAGAGGTGGGCAGAGGCACAATTAGGGCACCCACTACTAGTCGAAGACACTAAGTCCCACAATATGATAGGTGGCAAGCCTATCGCCAATCGGGCACATATCCAATCCCGAGCAACATGATTTTATTAGAAAATTGGAAAAACCAAATTTTCTTTTTGTTGCCCCACCCGGGATTCGAACCCGGGTCCTCATGCAGTCAAATCCAACATCATGTCATGTCATGTGTCTCATGAGGTGTTCTTATTACATAAAATAGTAATCCCATAACAAACATATAAAATATAAGAACGTACTAATAAATTGACGACAATATCCTTCATTTCGTAATCAGTTAAGAAGAATTATTTACTGACACATTTTTCGATAGAAATTACTTTAAGATAACATTCTAATACGAGCCGGAAAATCCTTAGACAATAAGTAATGACACTTTTTCGCCTCAAGGCAAAATCTTGTCCTCCATATTAAGTCTCGATTCTTGATACGCCATATTATGTTTTATCAGTTGGAAAAATTATTCCCATTAGGATAAATAAGCAAAGGGTCGGGTCCCAAGTTTGTAAGTCTAAAAATGTTTTCTTCTGATGGCAAGAAATAAAACAAAAACTCAAGATATGGACCAAATGGTATCGTTTGAGAAAATTTATTGCCTACGATACGACTACTAAACGATATTTTATTTCTACAAATGAGTTTCGAAAGTCTAGAATACTAGACTAAGATAAGGTTTTAGTGAAATTAAGTCTACCAAATTAAATCAGACTGGATAGAAGACAGCGATATAATGCCTGTGCTCGCCATTGTCGTGTTTCAGTTTTTTAAAGGACCCATGGTCGTGGTTCAGGACCAGGAATAAGGTCAGTATCCTTAGTGTTTATTATATATATCGGAAATTTATTTACGTATTTCTTTGCATTTGCATTCTCGTATGCATAACTCTCGTAAATTCTGCATAGATTTGATCTGTAAAAAGTTTATAGTGTCTAAAGTTCGGAGTATTGTAACAAAAAAATATAATAAAGTGGCCTTAAACTTAAGTTAGGTAAAGAATGGTCTAAAGGTAAGATATAAGGAAAAGTATCAACTCTGTGGTCTAGCAGTCAGGTGTTGGACTTGACTGCATGAGGTCCCGGGTTCGATTTCCGGGTCGGGCAACAAAGAGACAAAGTGATTTTTCAATTTTGTAATGAAAAAAAGTTGCTCGGGATTGGACATGTGCCCGGTTGTCGATAGGGTTGCCGAACCCACCCATTGTGATCATCGGCTAGTGGTGGGTACAATGATATGCCTCTGCCTACCTCTTCTTTGTATTGTATTGTTGGGCATTTATAATACTGAAATACTTTATAATACTGAAACTTTACGTAATGCCGCGTATTTTACAATAAAGAAATTTGTCTGTTCGATTGCCATTCAATACATTAAGAAAGATTAATCAGAAAGAACAAATTAAATTATATTTTTTATGCGATACGATATGTTGCTTCCTCACTATTCCTCTGCACAGTCTGTTTTTTTAGTAATTAACGTTGCCATGTAAATACTACAAAACCAAAAGTAAACAATATTTGAAAACAACAAAAATCACTTAAATATCGAGCTGAAATAATTTTCTAAAAGTTAAATAAAAAAGTTGAGTTATTAGAAACAAACTGTTTATATAGTAAAAAAGTAGAAAGCTAAGTTTCAATTGCTATAAATATTAGGAACAGTACGTTTGCAAATTTATTATATAGTTTTATGAACAAACACCACGCTCTTTATAGTAAAATGTTTTTGTTAATCTCTCAATTTTTTAATTGAACTTAGAGATTTTTTTCAACTATTAATACAGGTAGGTAGTTAAAAAAGCATGTATTTTAGATTTTCTGTACAATATTATTTTTTTTTTCTGTACAATTATTTAATGTAGGTAATTAAAACGTTTTTACAATTAAATGTGTTTTTCCAATTCACATTGTTTGTGCAAAACATTGCACAATTTTTACTGTATGTTTAAATAAACGTATAGTGTAAAGCAATATCGTTACATATAAAGGAAGCTTAAGCTGAAGTATGTGTATAGTCGAGGGGTTGAAAAGGGCGCAATCGTCAATCATATTTCTACCAGAAATAGCATGCACGTGATAGGATTATGTACAGTCAAAGAAAATCTTTATACTATACCCTTTATACTTTATACCTTAACTAAAATAAATTACTAGACAGGCCGCACAGTATAAGTGTGACACAGTATATAAACTAAGCCTATTTGATAAAATAAATACCTATGCTCCATTTAAACCATAGGATTGTCTCTTTTCATGTTTTAGACATTGTTTTTTTTACAGAATATAAAAGGAATTCTGACATGGTTAATCATTAGAATTGTAAAAACAAATTAACAAACAAAAAACATATATACGTATATGCATACATACATTTTTGAAATTTGGAACATTTGTTCAGACGGTGATACCTACTTATAATTACTCTGTGTAGGCCGTCTTGAGGAATGCTTTAATAACAGCTAATATTCTAAACATGAAATTGTGTTTCCTTGTTTGTTGGAGTAATGTAAGGGTTAGGGTTCGGAATTTGGATAGTGATAAAAGCCTTTTTTATTGGAGAGAAAGAGGGACGGGAATTTTCACGAAAGTGAGCTATTACGAAACGTGAGTATTTCTGTCCTTAAATCCTGTATTAAAAAGATTTTTTTATAAAAATAGCTGAACTTAAGAAAATTTTAGAATTCAATATTCATTTGCCTTTTCAACCATAGATAAGTCTCATCTGATATATAGATAACTAGAGGTATCGTCAAAACTATATAGGTAAACAAAAAGTGTTTTTGTTCTTGTCGCCTACTTGGTACGGCGGTCCAGCGTTGGACTTGGCTTCTTGAGGTCCCGGGTTTTTTTTTTCATTTATTTGTTTATTTAAATTCAATGGTTACATGATAAAAGGTGCAACATAAACTCATATGAATTTTTCTTTGCACCCAAGAGTCGCAAGACTGTTAACAATACTACCAGCAATAATGAACAATACACGTGTAACATAAAAACCAATTCGCTTTAACACACATTTTGTAAATCCACAATTCACAAAACTGGTTTTTGTTCGATAATTATATTATTATTGGTTCGATCCCCAGTTCGGCATACAAATAAAATAGAAATAATTTATTTTCAATATTCTGATTAAAACAAGCATGCCCAGGATTAGATCTATGCCCGGTTAGCGATAGGCTTGCCACTTATCACAATGTGGGACTTAGTGTCTTCGGTTAATAGCACGTGTCGTGGTTGTTTTCTGCCTAATATTTCGGGGATATGGGTGTGAACATACTTTATTATTGTTGGTTTGTCTTGAGACGTGAAATATTTTGTTTCGTTATTATATAACGACGACAAAAAGACGGTTGTGACACTATTCTTTTTGAAATTAATCATGATTATAATAATTTTGGCCAAGCATTTGAGTTTTAAACTAGTAATTATTTAGTACTGCATATTGGGACAAGAGCTCACACATTTTTTTATGATATTGGAAGGCAAACAAGCAGACGGATTTCCTGATGGTAAGAAACTCACGCCGCCTAGAAACACCATAGGTGGTAATGGTGCGTTGCCAACCTGAGGCCGAGATATTAGGCCTCGAGCAAAAGTAAGTTTACCGGCTACCTTATCCTCCAAACCGAAACACGTCATGACGTTATGGCGGCAGGAATAGATAAGGCGGTGGTACCAATCCGGGTGAATCGCTGCGAAACTCTACCACCTAGTCAGATGTCACGGTTTTAGTGATTGTAAGTATATGCTCGCCTTTTACGAGCTGCCTGGCAGCAAGGCAGATGGTCTATTCTCCAAAGGAGCCCGGACCAACACGAGCAAATTTTTACTAGATGCCTATACTAGTATACTAGTTGCCAACTTTTTTTGAGCAGAAAAACGTATAAGCTCGTTCGGATAGGGAAAAATTAAGTATTACGAAGAAAAAAAAGTACTTTTCAAATATTATGTTTTGACGTACTTTTGTGTGCTTTCAGCACAAGCTAACATTTTTTTTTTGTTATCTTTAAATGTTTAAAAGCTTGAATGATAATCAACATAATTTTAATTTAAATAAATAAACAATTATTTTTTAATTGATTGATTAATAAAATAAAAGTTGATACTCTTTTTCTCTCTTCTCACCATTTTTGAAGTGGCGAGAATGGAGAGTATTTCGGAGAGTAGGTAAAAAAACTTTTTTTCATATTTGTTAAGCTACCATATGGATTTTTCATTAGGTATATATTTCCATTTTTCAACTATACTTTTCATAATGTGTATTTTATTTTACGCATTGTAATAAAGGTTGCAAATAAAGTATTTTTGCATACTTTATTTGTATGTAAAACTATAAAGTATAATTACCAAAAATAAAGTAGGATACGTTATTATGAAGTATAGTTGGCAACCCTAGCCAATACTGGACCTATTTTGCAATTTATTCAGTAACTTATTTCGCCGAAGGATAAAATGTACTTAAGCTTTACTTAAACGTAATCATAATTAAGTTTCCATAGATGCATATTATAAAACAGAACTTTAATTATATTGCCCAGAACTTCAGTTTTTCCTTTAGCGTGGACCGTGGTATACCAATCGTCAGATATATGTGTCCAACTTCTATGTCTAACACTTGGTGGAATTTACTTAACAGATGCTCATCCCGAATTCGCTAGTAAATTGTGCACCGGAGTGTCCCCGCCAACTCGTACGCGGGGCAAGCATTGCCGTACCATCTATCTTTTACTAAAACCATTTCGCCGCATTTTTAGGCCCCTATTTGAGAACCTCGGGATAAGATCCACAAACAGAAAAATTTCGTCAGCCAGTAAGCTACATAATTACATACTTAAAATCCAAAATTTCAAGTCTGTAAGTCATTTAGTCCCGAAGTCAAGTGAAAGTAAGGTTTCGCATTTATGACACTCATGATCATCAAAATAGAACTAGTACTTCCCATAAACTCAGAGTACTAAAATTTGGTACAAAGTTAGGGTTTAATGGCCACATAAAGGGAAAAATATAAAAAGTTACTAGCATAATCGAAGATCTGGACTATATGGTGACCTTGATTAGAAAACTCAAGAGCCCAACCAAAACTATTAAAGATATCGACATACCGCCTTTACAAAAAATATTCAACTTGGTGGTTCGCTTCATTTGATGCCAAAAATCGAAGGCTTGAAGTATCTGATTAAGAAACCTTAATGGTCTCAGCTGACAGTTTCAACAAAAAAAAACATTCTGTAAAAAAACTAGATAAGTCTCGATAGGCTGCTTGTTTATCTCTGAAAAGTAATGAAATCAAGACAAAGTCGTGCCAAGTCTAAGGTCCCTTTCTGCGATTTCTTTATTAAGGCGAGGTGAGTCCTAAAAGCAGGCTTTTTTAAAACAATTTTTTGCCTAAAGCTTACGAGATAAGACAGTAAAAAAATATATGTGTATCTTGATCATATTTTTTATAATGATACGCCTTCCATAACACAATAGTGATTATTTTACTCGATAGAAAAAAATTACAAAGTAAGATCTAAAATTAAGATTCGAGCTCATTATTTGTTAAACGATTTTAAAGATATATAATTCAAATTAATTTAAATGGTGTATGATGTATTAATCTTTCATGTGTATGAATTAAAATTTTGATTTAATATCGAATATGAATATAAACAAATAATTTCCAGTGTAACTCGCAAGAATTCATAATAACTCTTTCCGCGTTATAGTGTTTCCCATTCATTTCTACGCCGATAGACAGTGATCGCTGAGGCGCCGTGCTAGTCGGGTGTATGTCGCTGCGTTATTCACCTGATATAAAACTAAAAAGTGTATTTTTAAAGATGATTATTATTTGTATAAAATAATGTCACTAAAATCATTTAAACATTTTTGTAATAATAAATTATTATAAAAATGTTTTGATTCATTACGATTCTTTCGCGAGGAATCGACCCGTAAAGAAAATGTAGCGCCACAGAGCAGCAAATGTCAGTAGGAACGCTTGTAAGATGTTATTGACTACATTATGGTCAATAAATTTCTTATATGTATAGTTGAATTACATATTATACGTGTCATGCGAGGACTTTGTATGGTAAGTAGTATTTGAAAACTTTAAAAAAGGAAAAAAAAAGGGGGGGAAAATACTGTATTACAGCGAGATTGTAGTGACTGGATGGACATAAGGAAAATTTGATAACAGCTTCTAACTTTGGCACAATATGTAAAAAGAAAGTATCTTTACGCCCATATCCCGAAAGCGGTAGGTAGAGGCACAACCAGGGCACCCACGACTAGCTGAAGACACTGAGTATATTTAACTTCTATTGCGCATGACAATGAAAACAAAAAACAGGCACTGCTACAAATGGAAAACATTGTCATTCAGTCATGTGGACTTTTCATAGATGCGAAATTGCCCTTTTTTGGTGCAACATCTGACGGTTTAGTTGAAGACAATACGTAAAAATAAAATTCCCACATCAAGTTTGAGGCTGCAATTCCGATCCGGTGGTAGTTTATAAAAATGTCAACGCTCTAGTACTACTTGTATGGTTCACATGAATAAAGTTTTTTCTGATTATGATTCTGAAAGCGTATAAGACGGTTATATCAAAAACTGTAAGATACAAATATTCAAATACAATAAAAAACTTGGTACAAAGAGGTATCAACTGAACGTGAAAAACGTGTATTCTTGCCATTTGGTAAGGAGAAAATATAGAATATTTTGAACGAGACAACGAATTTTGGAGAAATGAAATTAAGCAGAAAATCGTACTATTTATGAAAGCCCTTTTGCGTGAAATCGTTGATGCCCGTTATATTTGAGGCATGCCTGTGAAGAACATCGTACTAAAAAAGACGATAATCGTGACGAGTTACCAGTTCTTAGGAAACCAACTGAACAAAGCAACATCGTTAGCCCACACCAATACAAACCTAGGCAGCTGGTGTTATCGGAATTTTGGAACCCATACTATTATTTTTGGAAATTGTGGTAGTTTTTCAACACTTGTTTTGTCTTTTCAACACTACACTAAAAGACTTACTTACATAATATATGCATGTTATTATTTCTAAGTCATGATTACCGATCTAAGTCAAAGGAGATCAAAACGTGATCATTGTTTATGTGAATATGACATGTCAATGTATGTGCTTCTAGTGTTGATAACTAATGTTAACACTTCTTTGAGACAATAAACAATATCAATATTACGATATATATTCTGTTAATAATAATTTAGTGATTCGTTTTTTCACTTTTTGACTCAAAGATTCGTTACATTAGCATACATTTTAAATGGAAGTTCTTAGTTGTTAAAATAAAATCATGACGCTGTTATAATTGTAATGTACATTGATTAGGTGTAAGTAAAAGTTTGTTTTATGTGTTTTGAAATTTCGGCCACATGGGGTTAAAATACAAGATAAAAAATAACCTCTGTGGTCTAGTGTTCTAGTGTTGGATATGACTTTATTAGGGGTCGGATCGAGCAACAAAAAAAATAAAATGTGTTTTTTCAATCTATAGATACACATAAATAAAATAGGAGATGTTTCGGTTAGTAATTTTAATATCTGCTTTTTGTACATACGAATTATTCTTCTGCTTCATACATACGAATGTATATGCGGTACCTACAATACCATTTTTTTTACAACTTTGTCTGTGTGTCTGTCAGTCGGTATGTTGGCTCCCGCTAATCTTTGAAACTGCTGGGCCGAAGGTGATGTGATTTTCACTGACAGTTAGCTGATATAATAAGACGTTACCTTTATATATAATAAGGGGTAGCTAGCTACTTTCATTCTTTAAAAAATCTGTGATCTATACAAATAAATAAAATTTAACCACTTTTAACCACATCCATACGAATGTATAAATGGTATATATCCAGTTTTTTTTTCAGTCTGTCCATTGCTCCGGCTAATCGCTGAACAGAATGGACCGAAGTTAACAGGATTTTCACTGGCAGGTAGCTGGTGTAATAAGGAGTAACTTAGACTGCTTTTATTTTAGGAAAAATCTAATTTATACAAATTAATACAATTGCTTTGCTTTTTTTTTAATACAATTGCAGTGTCTATTTATAATGTTAAAATATCCGCTTTTTCTGCATGCATACAAATCTACTTAGTCCAGTCATAAGTTATATCACATGTTAATTGTCAAATAACAATCACCTGTTTGATTTTAGAATAATCATTTATTTAACAAAAAGAACTGAATAAAACGTGCCTTCTTATGTTAACACAAAATAGTGGGTATCTCAGTTAAGCCCCAATATGAGACTCCTAACTAAACTAAGACTGAGGTTGGAAAATAGCCTCGCTGGACACGCAGAATACACATATTCATTATTTTGTTTGTTGTAGCTCACCTCCACAGTAAAAAGAATTTCGCCTGAAAAAAAAATTGACGCTGCTTTTTTCTTGCGCATTGCTTCAACAAAAGCAGAGATATCTTCATTCTTATGTCCATTAGGTGCGCATCTAAGCGATATTTTTCTGGGATAAGCTCGTTGTCCTAAGTTGAAGACTTAACAAAAAACAACAAATATTCACGAAAGAAGGGCTAACAGTTTCTGCCTGTGGATGGGCATTCTTCGAAATCGGGCCTTTATAGCTTTTACAACTGCTAGTGTCCTAACAGAGCGAAAACAATCGCTTCTTTCGCTGCCTTCCAAACTTGAGTCCTCATTATATCGTTTGATGGTACGATAAATGAATCGTCTAGTAAATTTCAAATTTTTCAGTATGTCAAATTTTGAGTTTCTGTGTAACCACATCGATACAGCGCGATAACTGTGACACAGTCTTCTTTAAGTGTCCACTCCGTATTAAATAATACCTCAAATTAGAGAAAGAATACGTGTTTTCATAAAATATCCTAAATTCAAATTAAGAAACATTTTGAGGGTAGCATTTTTAATTGAAAAGTTTTCATTGTGTGTAAAAACTTATGACCAGACTAAGTGTATACGATACATATGCAAAATATATTTGTTTACAATATTTGTTTGTCGATTTGTCTGTTTGTTCCGGCTAATCGAGGAAAAGGCTGGGACGATGTTAACAGTATTTTCACTGGTAGGTAACTGGTGTAATTAAACACAAACGCAGGTTTACCTACGTTTTTCTTACATAAGTATTTTGATACAAATGTAAGTTTACCTACGTTTGTATTTAATTAGGTTTTCCAAGGATAGGGTAAGCCTAACACTTTGTGGGACTTATTGTCTGCAATCATGGATGACCTGGTTGTAGGTCTGTCCACCTCTTAAGGTCCTCCTATTTCTTAATGTCCGTACCACCTGTACGAACGTAACGAAATAGGAGCTAAATATGAAAATAAAAAATGCTGCTTAAAAGTGACTAAGTATAAATATCAAGCCGCAGGCAAAAGCTAGTATTAACAAAATATATTAGAAATTCTATAATAATAAACATATACGAGTATGACCAAAAGTAGTAAATTTGTTAAGTATACTGGTTAATTATACAGTGGTGCACATTTAGTGAACGAAATGAGCGCGGTGAAAGCCCCCACTACACATTTTCCAACTCCTCTGCTTCACTCCCTCAAATATCAAAAGACGTAGAATATACTCGCCTTAATAGGTATAGTTAATGTTGTGTTACTTGGCCGTTGAATTATGTCTTGTACCCCCCTAACATATAAAGAATATTAAACGGCCAGTCGTATAACATTAAGTATAACAATAAAGAAATCGCAACACGATTTTACTCAAATCTATTCATTCAAATGGTTCTATACAAAGATTATTGTGACGCGTCTATCTATAAACTACCACCGGATCGTAATGCGGCCAGTGGCCACACACTGAGAAGATCCGGCGAAAAAAACTCAGCAGGCTTGTCTTTTATTTCTTATAAATAAAATTTACAAAGTATTTTATATATACATATATATACATTTAATTAATTTGTAGAGATTATATGAGGAGCAATTAATCCGAAGCATTTCTGTCTTCTGAATATTCTGAAATCTTATAATAACCTTTAACACACAACTTAAATTTAATACATTTTTAAAATTAATTTAATGTTAATTTATCTATAATTTATCTCAGTTGAGTTTCCCCAGAGAAGAATGCCATAAGACACGACGCTTTGGAAATAACTAAAATAAACAATTTTAGTGATGTCGACATCTGTTCAATGTGTAATTTTCTTAATAGGGTTAGCTGCTGAGCTAAATCTGATGGCAGGCTTTGCAATGTGGGGACCCCATTTTAACTTTTTATATACAGTGATTCCTAAAAATGTAGTAGAATCTACTAGGTCCATTTTGTTCCCATTGAGTTGTACATTGGTATCTGCCTGCCTTACATAAGGCATTGAAAATTTTCAATTGTTTTTTTTTTGCAATTGGTTTTTTTTTCATTTAGAACCAGTGTACAACTTTTGAAATCGCATCGTTCGTTTCGTCATACTTACCAAGCTGTCTTTCCACTTTCAATAATAGTGAAGTGTCATCCGCAAACAATATTATACCATTATGTCAATTATGTATATGAAAAACAAAAATGTAGGACCATTTTTGTACGTATTGAATGGAGCCTTGGGGGACACCCATGTTAACAGCAGCACCTCACGATATTACACCATTCATCTCAGTTTTCTGAATTCTTCCATTTAAATAAGAAATCAGAAGATCAAGTGTTTTTTTTAAGATATTGGAAGGTAAACAAGCAGACGGATTTCCTGATGTTAAGAAATTCACGCCGCCTAGAGAAACCAAAGGTGGTAATGGTGTGTTGCCAACTTGAGGCCGGGATGTTAGGCCTCGAGCAAAAGTAAGTTTACCGGCTACCTTACCCTCCGAACCGGAACACGTCATGACGTTATGGCGGCAGGAATAGGTAAGGCGGTGGTACCAATCCGGACGAGTCGCTGCTAAACTCTACCACCTAGTCAGATGTCACGGTGTTAATGACGGTGAGCCTATGCTCGCCTTTTACGAGCTGCCTGGCAAGGAAGGCAGATGGTCTATTCTACAAAGGAGCTCGGACCAACACAGGGAAAAACTTATTTTTAATTCCATAATGGCGAATTTTCCTGATCAGAGTATCATGGTTAACGCAATCAAATGCCTTGAACAAATCACAGAATACACTGAGTGCATCCTGAAAGTCCTCCAAGGCTCCACAAATTTTCTTTAACAATGCAACACCAGCATCGATTGTTGATCTATCCCTTGTTAAACCAAATTTTTTATTATGAAATAGGCCCATTTGGATAAATGTACTCGTAATAACATTTGATTAAGAATATTTTTTTCAAATATTTTACTAAGGGTAGAATACAGGTCGATAGTTGGTGGGATCAGACAAACTTCAAGATTTAAATAGAGGTATAACCTTACTAAGTTTCATTAAATCAGGAAAAACGCCATTCGAAACACAACTGTTGAATATTATAGATAGGTATGGAGTTACTGTATTTATTACTAAAGCAACCATTTTTAAGAGAGTGATACCATAAATCTAATGTATTCTTCATTTTTATCGATTTAAAGGCTTTAATTATATCATCTTTATCAATAAATGAAAATTCAAAATATTTTTTACACTCAGTTACATATTGCTTCAATAATGATTCTGCGGTACTTGGTGAGGAGTTAAGAACTCTGGTAGTTTCTGCTGCAATATTGGTGAAAAAATGTTCAAACTGTATTGCAACGTCCAATTCACCTTTTATGTCCACATTGTCAATCTTCAAATTGTAATCATTATTAAGCATTCTGGTTTTCCCGGTTTCACAATTGATACTGTTACATGTAGTTTTTATTTTATTTGAAGATTGTTTAAAGGTATTTTTCAAATACATGGATTTGGCAGCTGTCCAAAATCCACCGTGATTTGGCCTTTTTGAAAATCTTCGAATATTTTTTTAGATTAATTGGTATGGTTATATATATATATGGTTATATTATGTTCTTTCATTATACAACTCAAATAATCTAAACTTAAATAAAACTAGATTTCATTACTTTCTTGGAGATAAACAAGGGACCTACTTGACTGAGAAATCGTTCTGAGTGAGTGAGTGTCATAAATGCGGAACCTTACTTGGTGGAAGGGATATTTAAAATGTGTCGCTATTGTGTGGGAGTGCTAATAAACCTCTTGTGCAAAGCCACCCTATTAGGTATATATTATTGCAGCAGGATGTTATAGGGAGGCAACAAGCAGACGGAATTCCTGATGGTAGAATCAGAATTAGAAAAATCTTTATTCACTTCAACCATACAAGTGGTATTTGTGCGAGTCGACATTTTTTTAAACTACCACCGGATTGGAACGTGGCCACACACTGAGAAGATTAATTACAACAGAACTAGAATAAAAATATAAATTACAATCTTACATTAACTTAAATAAAAGGTACAACAAATCACATTACAAATTGTAGTGGAAGATTAAAACCTCTATCCCCAAGCATGTTCATCTTCCAAATAATCTGAGACCGTATAATAACCTTTTTGACATAATTTTGCTTTTATACATCTTTGAAAGCTATTTAAAGGTAGATCTCTAATACCAATGGGCAGCTTATTGTAGAAACATACACACTGACCCAAAAAGGATTTACTAACTTTATGGAGACGAGTTTTGTATGCGGCTAGATTATTTTTATTCCTCGCATTAATGTCGTAAACATCACATTTTTTTGTAAATATACATAGATTTTTTTAACATACATTAAATTCTCATAAATTTATTATTATATTATTATTGAGAACTGAAAGTTCCAATATTTATTTCTTTGATTTTTTCTCGGAGGGAATCCCTTACTTTAAGATTGTAAATAGCTCTAATAGCTCTTTTCTGTAATACAAATATGGTATTTATATGTGCAGAATTTCCCCAGAAGTATCCCATAAGACATTAAACTATGAAAATAGCTAAAATATACAATTCGGGCCGTTTCGACATATGTTATTGTTCTTATTTTTTTTTACTGCAAATGCTGAACTAAGTCTATTAGTCAGTTTCTCAATATGAGGGCCCCATTGTAATTTATTATTAATTGTGATGCCTCAAAAGACAGTGGATTCAACATGATCCAGTTTAGATCCATTTAGTTGTACATCGGAATCTACTAGCCTAACATTGGGCATTGAAAATCTAATGCATTTCGTCTTATTACCATTTAAAAGAAGATTGTTAACTGTG
This sequence comes from Calephelis virginiensis, assembly GCA_002245475.1. Classification (NCBI taxonomy): domain Eukaryota; kingdom Metazoa; phylum Arthropoda; class Insecta; order Lepidoptera; family Riodinidae; genus Calephelis; species Calephelis virginiensis. The sequence goes on along the minus strand of NJDC01006740.1, from coordinate 20,606 downwards.
AACCAATGTACAACTTTGGATATTGCATTGTTCACTTCGTCATACTTACCTAATTACCTTTTCACTTTAAATATAAGTGAAGTGTCATCCGCGAACAAAACAATATCGTGGGTATCCCTTATGTAATAAGGTAAATCATTTATATATACAAGAAACATAAATGGACCAAGAAAAGAGCCCTGTGGTACGCCAATCGTAACTGCAGAACCCAAAGAAATTTAACCATTTATTTGAACCCTCTGAACTCTATTGCTCAAGTATGAGATCATGACATCAAGAGCTTTGTTCTTAATTCCATAATAGCGTAATTTCCTGATCAAAGTACCATGATGAACATAGTCAAAAGCCTTAGAGAGATCACAGAATACACCTAATGCATTATACGAGCTCTCCCAGGATTCAAATACCTTTTTTTCATAATTCCACCCCTGCATCAACGGCTGAGCAACCTTTGTTAATGCAAACTGTTTATTATGTAACAATTTGTTAACATTGAAGTGATTTAACATCTGATTAAATATTAATTTTTCAAATATTTTACTAAGTGTAGGCAAAACTGAGAGGTTGAAAATTTTTTGGGTCAGAAGTGTAACTGGATTTAAATAAAGCCACTGCCTTGCTTTGTTTCATTAGATAACGAAATACATCATTCGATATGCAGTAGTTAAATATAATGGCCTAATATGGTGCAGTATCATAAATTATTGACGCAATCGTTTTAACAGAATGACCTAACAAGTCTGACGTTTTCTTAGTTCGATGTGATTTAAAAGCTTCAATTACGTCTTTCGTATCGACATAGGTAAATTCGAAAGCTTTAATACATTCAGTTACAGATTGCTTCAATATTGATTTGGAAATAATAGAAGATGAGCAAAGAGTTTTAGTTGTTTCAATTGTAATTTGTGTGAAGAATTTTTCAAACTCTTTTGCTATTTTCACATCCTCGTTAACACTACATCCTTTTATATTTAATACAAATCCGTCATTAATAATTTGACATTTACCGGTTTCCGTATTTATAATATTCCACGTGGCCTTGATTTTACTTTCGGATCTTTTAATAATTGTTACCGCTGTATTTGTTTTTTTTCCCTGTTAATATTTTCCTTCCGAAATCCTAAAGTTGTTTACGCCTGTAAAATGTGAAGAGCAAAAGCACCAGATGTAAGGGGTCGCCATTTTTAATTCACTTTTGTTTTTGAACATCTCGAGCGTGGACGCAGATCGCAACCTTAAACAGTAAAATTTAAAATTAAACCAATTCGCCGCGTGTGCTTGTGCAAATCTTGATGAAAGCAGTAAGAAGAATAGACAGGTCAGTCGAATTCCCTTATTACCGCATTATTTTCGCAACAAACCTTCACCTGATGTTGTATGGTCAACCGCAAGTCTGTTCGATACACACTTTTATTTTCTTAATTTCGCATACCGCTGTCCAAAGGGTGTAATTTTCTTTTACGCAACATTAATGGTCCTTCGAGACGGATTATGGCCCATCAGTCCCATTCGTTTTCCTTTATCCAGTAAAGCCAAATTTCACGTATACTATCCAAAGTACTTTCTAGAAACAGAAATTACCTATCGAATACCTAGTTTTATTTCGGCATTCGCCATATATGAGAAACATAATTAAGGTATTGTTACACACACACACACACATATATATATAATAAACTAACATATATATATATATATAAGTTTATTTGGCATTATTAGTACATCATAATAATTGCTACTTCAAGTATTGTACTAATAATAATTGCACACGCCACGTTGACGCCGCCATCGACGCGCAGTACAAATACCTATATTTCTACCAGCTTCATTTAGCCGCTTAAGAAATTTATCGCAAAATAAACACTAAAATTGTTATTGAAATTGTATTTTGGTATTTGTATTTCACGTTATATTCTAATGTTGTAGATTCACATCGTACATTATATATTGTTGTCTTTACATATGAAACGTATTTAACACCCTAGTAGAAAGACAAATTTTCATTTCTTGTTTATACTAGACTTGTATATATTTACCGCTTTGTCGATCTACTAGAGATATTTGCCACGGGTAGACTAATTTTGATAGTGTTGCTCACATACCTACTAAATTGGTTTACTGTATGTTATATTATTTTGCCGCTAATTTAATACAAGAAATACTCATATATTTGTAAATTAGTTACCTACGGGTTATTTATTGATTAGTTAAATTCGCTATGTTTTATTATTTCTATAATATACCTACTAATTCATAATGTCTAGTACAGAGGAAAAGGATAAACCTAAGAAACCCAGTGTTTCAGAGAAAAGGTTAATGGTTTTACAAATAAAACTTAATGAATTGTTTGAGAGCTTGCAAGAAATGTACGATCTTTCTCGTTCTTCTAATAATATTTATTTTGATAAAGAACAGTTTTTGGCTTGGACGCAGACAATTGAGGTACTTCGTACAGACCTTCGGTCTACTATAGAAGAGTATAACTCACTTTTAATCACTAGCAATCCGAATGCCCAACCTACTTTTAAACCGGTAACCGCTTTCGAGAAATTATATGGTTATATAAAGTGGTTATGGAAAGACTGTCGCCGCAGAGAGTCAGCACTGAAAGTACGACTGACCAGACAAGCCTTTCCCGCGGGTACCGTCCGTCACTCCCGCCTATCAAAATAATAAGTTTTGACGGTGATATAAAAAATTGGCCACTGTTTTTTACCTCGTTTAAAACCACTGTACACGAAAATAAAATGTTACGTGATTCGGAAAAATTGTATTATTTAATAAGTAAGCTCTCCCCTAAAGCGCAAGCCGTTTTTAGCGAAATCGCTCCTACCGCAGACAATTATTCCCTAATTTTGGAATCACTAACAAATAAATATGAAGATAAACTTATGTTGGCATCTTCTTGTCTTGATCAAATATTAAATGTAAAGTTGTCAGGTTCTGCTTAGTGAGTAGTGATCCTGATGAGTACTGATCCTAATGAACCCGCTGCAATTACTCCCTCACATTTTTTGCATACGAGCCCTCTTTTGTCAGTCCCTGTTACTCCTATCAAACAGAATATTTCTCTACAACAGAGACATAAACATCTTGATAATATTGTAAGGTAATTCTGGAAGAAATGGCGGATGGAGTATCTCCATCAACTACAAAATCACTCCAAATGGAACACTCCTGACGTTCCCATTCGAGTTGGAACCGTGGTTATAATTCTAACTGACAAAACTACCACGTTTTCCTGGCCTTTAGGCATTATAGAAAAGGTACATCCGTCGCGAGACGGAATCGCGCGTGTCGCTACAGTTCGAACTGCTAGAGGTTCCTATGTCCGACCTACAATTCGTCTGTGTCCATTGCCTACACAATAGTTACACTTAGTTCTAGATTTAGTCATTAGATTTGTTTCGCATTAACCGCAGATAATATTTATACTGTATTGTACCGCATAATTTGTATTCACTGCATAAACTCTCTTACAGTTATACCTGTATAGGTATATATTTATGTATATTTGCATTTAATAATATTATTTGCTTATGTTTCTCATTTCTTTAAAGGCTACCCTTTAAGGCCGGCGGAAATGTTACCGCTGTATTTGCTTTTTTCCCTGTTAATATTATCCTTCCGAAATCCTTACGTTCGATTGCGAAAGAAGATTTGAACGCCTGAAAAAAGTGAAGAGCAAAAGCACGAGATGTAAGGGGCCGCCATTTTTAATTCACTTTTGTTTTTGAATATCTCAAGCGTGGACGCAGGTCGCGACCTTAAAAAGTAAAATTCCTTACATTCCTTAAATTTAATATTAGTCTTAATAATTATATGAGAATCACCATGGCTGATATTTTTCCTATTGAATGAGCTACCTATCTGATGTATGTTAAGAAATGCCGTCGCCTATAGACTCCAAATATGGTAATGGTGCGTTGTCAACCTGAGGCTAGGATGGTCAGCCTCCTGCGTAAGTAAGTAAATCGGCTACCCTACCCTCCAACCGAAACACGACAGTGATGAGCATTGCCAATTTGCGGAAGGAATAGGTAATTCGGTGGTGCCTGTATGTCCGGGCGAGTCGTTGCAGGACTCTACCACCTAAGTTACCAGTAAAAACTGGTTATTAACAATTACAGACTCTTCAATTTAATTTTTTTAATAATTGTACCTGTACCGTATTTACATTTTTATAAATGTAAAAAAAAGTAGTTATTTCAAAATTACAGGCGACCCAATTTTACTTATTTGTGTTAAAGATGTGTAGATTAGATATTTTTTATTAAAAAAGTAGCCTGAGTTATTATTTTTTACATCAGTCTTTGATTTACTATTATTTATTTTGCAAAGATTTACCGGCACAAATATACATATAAATACACAGACTGACAAAATTGAAAAAATGTTATTCTGGTATATGTACCGTATTTATAT
>NJDC01006737.1:132778-143134 GCA_002245475.1 Calephelis virginiensis | reverse complement strand
GCTGCCCCACTCACCTTATTCGCCGGATATAGCCCCCTCGGATTATCATTTATTTCCAAATTTAAAAAAAAACACTTGGGTGTCAGTAAACGGCTATTTCGCCAACCTTCCGGAATCTTTTTTTTTCGAGGGGATAAACAAGTTGCAGGTCAGGTGGAAGAAGTGTGTCGAGCTAGATGGAGACTATGTCGAAAAATAAAAATAAATTTAGACCCACTTTTCTTTCATTTTCTTGGTCAGGCTTCTTTTGGATCCACCCTCGTATATTGAAAGTTTGAAATACAATTTCATTTCATAATGTAATTAATGTCTTTGTCGAAATTATCATTAAATTCAGTATTTTGCTATACAATTTTTATTACTGTATACGTATCTACTTACACCTGGGTTTTTCATTTCAAAGGGTGTGTAAAAAGGCGATTAATTTATTCACGCACCAGGACAATATAGCCTTAAATATATAGGACAGACAAATACTACGTTAGCCTAATACAAACATTGCCGACGTGCATTTGTTTGACATCGGGTAACTGTCTGTTTGCTTTTTAATCCCATGCAAAAGAATTAAAAGAAGTGTTAAAAATCTATAAAAGGTGTAAAATATTACCTGTATTTCCCATCGCACTTGTAGCCGCTTGTCAAGAATTTCTTTACAGTTATTAGAAGCACTGAAAGGAGTCTGAGAAGTCGTTGAGCTAGTCTGTAATGTTATTATTATTTAGTATCATATAATATAATAAAATAATAATGACTGTTTATTTTTGTGAAAAAATGTGTAACACAGTGTATAAACAGATAACAATAAAGAAACAGTATGAAAGTAGTATATATATATAATACATAATTTATTGAATAATTTCTTAACTTCTACGACATTGCGAAAAAATGTAAAGCATATGGTGAAAATACTTCCATTTACCTAGTTAAAAAAAGGGAAATTATAAATAAATATTTAGAAACCTGATAATTTTTCATAAGTATTTCAAGATTTAATTAACGATTTTTTAAATAATACTTAAAACTAAATAAGTATACTAAGTAAAACATACAAATGTTAGCGTGTTTAGTTATTATAGAGCAGTGTGCATTGGCTTTATAGAGTGCAAAGTATTAGTATGTTCAGTTCGTGGCAAAAACCTCGTAACTTTTTCAAATTAGTTTATAATATTATCTACAAGCTTCTGGATTCAAGTGAAGCAAAACGTATCGACGCACCATGTGAATTGTCCGTAGTAGTTTAGACACGCTGCAAGCCTTATTTATTTTATTTTATTAGGTTGTTAGTGTGTGTTGTGTAAATGTCAGAGCTAGTCAATTAAATAATAATGATTCGCCAAGTTACGGATTACTGAAAGTGAATACAATATTACATATTTAACATGTAGCCAAGTGTTAAAACTGAAATCAGTTTATGGTTTTCTAGGTGTATATCAATATTTTAACAACAATTTGGATCTTGATACATAAACGTAACCGGAATAGAAGAATTCTAGTCACATTATGTATGTTACCTTGCGGGAATGTGAATTATTTAATTAGTGCTTCTAATAGAAAGTAAGCACATACACATTTTCCTTTAGTTTATGTATCTTTGCCTTACAATTACTATGAATTCTACTAATTAATTACTATTAATTCGTCAAAATTGGTATGAAATTGACTTGTAAGTATTTCTTTTTTGCTATGAATAATAATCGGTCGTGTGTGCGGTCCCTAATTCAAAAGAATAAAATGATCACTTACCGGATTGTACCACCAAGCAGGCTGTAATAAGATATTCCAGGGAAAGCAAAGACATGGCAAAAGTTTTAATCATTATTATTAGCAATTTATGCACAATAACCATAACCACAACATTAAATAATAATCATTAGAAAATAAATAAGATGTTCAAAGTAATTTAATTGCCTTTTGAGTAATCGCCGTGAATAAACTGTTTTTGAATCTATCACTTAGTTACCCAAATGGCAAGTTTTTTTAAATTAAATAACTTGTTGCTAACCTCGCGGTTTTTACAACTTCGTCGGGCTTTCTGGGCATAGCACAAAGAGTAAAGTAATAATAGGGACTGTGCAAAGCCCGCGACATCACAATTTAGATGGTGACTGTTCCTTACAACGCAAGCAACAAGGGCTGTCTCTCGGCAGATCGTACTTCGACTTGGCGCTGCGTTCTAGTTACTGGTAGGCAATTGAAGCGGTTCTTTTCACCGGCCGCAAACGTGCCCATCAAACTTAGAATACCCCGTCACGTCCTATCGGATCCTCCGGATCCAAGAAATGCGTCAAACGCAAGCCTCCCTCCCAACCCAAATACAAACTCTCAAAACACTACTGTAGCCGTCGCCACCTTAACTTAAGATAACATAAGTAATATGTAAGAAGTCAACAGTTCAATTAATCTTAGTACATGTATGCATATCTTCACGCCAAGTCCACACACAAGGGACTGTGACAGAACATGTTGAGTATGAGATGTGACTATTACGATTTTTTTTTATATTTTTGGGTTGTTGAAGGCTACTATTTGCTCAATGATTTTAATTTATCAGGGTTTCCTAAACTGCCGTCTCTGCCTTAATACGCAGTGGTGAAAGAAAAATTATAAAATAAGTTTAATTATTGCTCGTTGTAGGCTGAATACCGTAAATTTAAAAGTACTTAATAATTGATATTGAGCGTCGCTGAATAAAAAAGCACAAGAAACCTTGCATTAAGTGTTGTTACTTTTGAAACATCTTAATTATTTAACAAGAAAAAAGTAAAAAAAAACTTAAACCGAACAAACTTAAGGCGATCTTATAACTAAGGGTGGTCGTCGATTTGGTTTATTAGGGTTAGTCAGAAATGTCGGACGCTTCTTTTTTTCCTTAACCTGCAATAAATTAGTAAAAATAAAAACTCCAAAGCCAGCTGTTAAAATACGAATCAAAAAATACAAAAGTTAGTGAGTTGTGGTCTTCCATTATCCAGACTGAAAGTTGTAACACACAGTATTAATTTTGTTATGATATTATTTATTAAAGTTGTTAATGAGGCTGTAGAATAAACAAATAAACAAACTTTTTAGATTTATATGGGGCAGTATGACTATAAGTCTTATTCTGTCCAAAAAAGGAAAAGTAAATATTAAAAAATATTTACATGGGTAGGCGGTACCTACTGAGTTAATTATTTCCAGTATTCGGACTGTAATGCGACTTCGAACTCAGTAGGCGAGTTATTTAATTACGTGTCTTTTTCATGAAAACAATATATCTTATTTGTGTCCAGCAGAGCCACTCTGATAAATCCCGATTAATTATATTTTAAAATGCCGTACCTCCAATAAGTATAATGTTCGTATGCGGCGGATAACTGCACCTTGTTAGATTACGACACAATTCGCATTTATGGTAACTCTGCTGGAGAAGATGCTTCCCATCCGTAACTTAAAAGCTGTCGATTTTTTATGAGAAGCACTACCAATGCTTCTTGTATTGTACGTTGAATGTTAATTAATTCATAATCCAGCACTATTACACTTATAAGCCGTTTACGACCATTATACCATATTATACTCTTTGAATTAAATACTGCACAGGCTGTTGTAAGAGAAAAGTACACTGTGTAGGTTGGAATAAAACCTTTTTAGTGGACTGTATATAATTCTTTTTTGTCGCTAGATGTTAGATTCAGTTGTTGGACAAAATGCTGCGCGGTAGCCGATGTAGTCTTGTTCCGAAGAATATAAGGTGTCGCTCCTGCGTTGGTCAGCTCGATTGGACCGATTGACGGAGACTGATCATCTGATGTTGCCCGCTAACCGCCGCAGGCGCCCTCTACAGGCACATTTATAAAGCCCACCGTTGTTAGGAATATAACGACCCAATATACATTAAAATGTTTTCAAGCGAACATAGGAGCAATCGACTTCGCCTTAAGTATTAAATTTACCTGTGATATTTCCTTATTTTATGGTAGCTGTATGAAAAACAACTTGATAATAGCTTTACCAAACTCACTGTAATTTTAGTTTGTCCTAAAGCGGGCGGCACGTCCAAATCTTTTGGGATGTAAACGTGTCCAAAGTTATGTCGATATTCGACGCACCACACTGCTAGCCAGTCGATATCGTATGCTGTCAGCTTGCCCGGCAGCACTATCTCGATATCTTCGCCTTGATAACCTCGTAGTGGATGGAGTGAACCCATTTCGTTAGGAACCTGAAACGTAATTGAAAAAAAAAATGTATGATTATATATATTGTAGGATTATTTAACTTCTGCAACCAGTCCGACTTCATGGAAATGTCCCTAAACGTGTGTTGGATTGTTACTATAGCCTTATCTATTCCTAGTGTAATAATATAAATCCTCAAGACTGTGGTGTTTGTTGGGAAATTAGTGTAAATGGTAAGGTAATAAATGACAGATTAATAACCTCATCACGTAGTGATTAATTTTGGTCGTCCCCTACGCTCGCTTGAGTGTGCGAGCTAACAATTTTCTTTCCCGTTACTTTAATTCGAATCTACTTTATACCTTTTGGAAAACACATCTAGTTTTTCGACATCCACCTGTTATTTCCTGTATCCACTTTTTTTACAGTGTCTAATTATTTTATAGTCTCCGTGAGGGACTTGGCGTGAAGATATGTATGTTTGTGTATATAATTATTTTATAGTGTTTAATGATAACCACGCGTTTGACGGTTTTCGCAGAATATGATTACAACTGTAGAAGGTATTCTGCTCTTTTTCTGCTGTATCACAGACGTGTAGGCCGCCACGCATAACAGTGTCCTAAATAAGATAATTTCGCACTACGCTACATTTTCATTCACACATCTCCATCTCCATGATATTATTTTTTTATACCTACTGTGTATGTATGTCATGGCTACGCTTTGTTTTGCCGTTTGAAGAATCAGGGGCCTGACGAAGATACAATAACGTAAAAAAATATAGGAATTTAATGAGTGTGCTAGCCTCGTGGTTTTTACATTATTTCGGAATTTTATGGGCGAGTAGTCAGCAGAGTGCTCAGCCCGAGCAGGAAACAAGTATTATGCACCATCTTGCTGTCATTCTGAGTTGTTTAAAATTACCTTAGTTCCAAAGGGATTAGGCTCGGAGCCGTTCCCAACCCAGAAATAGGCATCTGGACCCGCTCCGTCGTAGTGTAAGTTGGGTATGTAGAAAGTTTTAGCGTCTAACACGCTGATGTTGCCCGAACGCAGACCGTGCGCCAACCGCTTGAACTCTGGTAGAACACGAGGTCTAGGAGGGTCTAATCCTGGAGGGATGAAGACATCGCCAAAGTTTACCTGGAAAAAAATAAAAAGTAACTGTTTCGTTACTTTTATTAAAAAACATCAGACGCATTTGCTGATGGTAAAAAAAGCAAAGAGAATGATGCATTAGGTAAATTAACCAGCTATCATAAAAGAGCACAGGACAAACATAAAGGCTTACTGAAGCTGTGAATGAATAAATAGGCGTCGATTGCCTGCAAATTCGAATCCAACACTACTCTATCGTAAATGTAAAATTTAGTGAGCCATTTTCATGGGTGACAATCTCATTATCTGCTGGTGGATTACCCTGGTACTTAAGATACCTGTGATTATAATTCCCAACCATGATGATATCCGTTTGCTAATTTATATATTTTATAGCCAAAGGTAACAGTTACATATCAGAAACATCCAAGTTTGTAAAAAGGTTTGCATTTTTTTAATATAATATAATACCTCAACGCACAGATTAGTCATTACAAAGTGTTGGAATTTTATGATTCAATTAACATAGGTAGGTTACTTTTTCAACTGTACTGATTTTTTTAGTAAAAGTATTTTATATATAAGGCTTTTTATTTAAAGACTTTGAAGTCTCGAATGTTCGGAGCATTATTATTTTCTTAGATTTAGATAATTTACCTGCCTTAAAAATAATCTTCTCGGCTTCGCCAGTAGCCGTAGTGAATATTTAGGAGTTGTATAAATGTTCAAATTTTCAACTTAATTTTCAAGTTTCAAAATATTTAGTCTTTTTAATTCGAATCAAAGAGCATGAGAATTACTAAGTAAGTATTATAATTACTCTTTTCAAAATATAAAATATGTGTTTTAGCTAGTTTTCAAGACAGACAAACATTTTTTCTAATGGTAATCGTCTTAAAACAGCAATGATATTGGTTTATAAATACACAAAACATTGTTAATCTAATGAAAATAAAACACGATGTGATTCTAAATCATTGACTCATCAAACTTGACAGCGGCAACCGCCATTTTTTGGCGGGAACCGCGAGTTTGCGCGTCTCCCTAATCGATATTTTGGTATAAGTTATCACATCACTCATTTTATATTTGCTTTGTACTCATTATTCATTTTATGAACGTACCTATATAAATAATATTTATTGATGCTAAAATGATAATACAAATCATAATTAGATCAATTATTCTTAAATACTTTTTCCTAAATACCAGAGGTCTAATAAATTTAATTTTTTTATTAATCTTCAATGGGTAGGCCGGAAGAATTTTATTTTATTTAGATAATCTCGTCTTTTGTTCTTATATTTACTTATATTTAAATCCAAGCTGCTGTTGCACATACTTTAAGCAGTTAATTATGTCGACTCATACGATTATAAAAAATAATTTCAATTTAATTTTGTATACCTATATCTTAGCTATTCAAGCCTTAGCATGTTCATCACTGATTGACATAAATTTCAATCAAATGCTTGTTAGATTACCGCGCGAACATTTACGTAATTTCTTATTTTTTTTTTCATTGAAAACTAGTGATTTAGTGCATTTGCATGACATTATGTTCAACTAGGTTAAATCATTAAAATTTATCTAAAATGTAGCTACATATAACTAAATTAAATCTAGTTAATCAAAAATCTCTATTTCATTTTTATCGATTTACTTTATGTTAACGATGTTAATTTATTTCGAACCTAGTTTCTATCAATCTCGAAACTTCAACTTCTTTTTAATTTTTACCTAAAACTTTTTGATTTATTTGTATTTCTTCAACATTTACTTTAATTTTGAATTCCAAATGTAGGGATTGAGACTATTTCCCACTTTCCCTAGAATCTTATGAGTATAAATGAGGTAATAATTAGACAGTAAGTATCTCTAAGTTATTTGTATATGTGACATAGGGGGCACTGGCGACCTGTAATTCAGCCACAAACAGGACACTACCTACTGTTACATATACATTTTTTTCTGCATGTATACAGGCAAAGAATACAGTCGAAATACATGTAGTACTTCGACTGTATTCTTTGCCTTTCTAAAAAACATATTCTTATTCTAAAAGAAGTAGGTAGGTACAACGGTTGTAATTCTGTTGCGCATTCAGTAAACTAATTTTGAGCTATCGCTATCCTCTTTTAACAAAAACACTAAGTGCTATCAGATTAGTATGTATACGACATATGTTCTACTGACGTTTAATCTTTAACTCGGAAAACGTTAATTACAACATCACAGTTTGATATATCCGGACTAAACTGACATGTCTAAAACGTTCCATCTCTTTTGTATTTATTGAATTTAAAAAAGATATCATGCATCTTAAATATGCTTAGTTTGTAAATAGCAGAATCACCACCAATATACCACTAGCATGAATATTGATCGACTAATCAGTTGGTTTATTATATATAATACGTACTGTAAATCTTCGGCACCAGACGCTGAGCCACTTGATGTCTCTCAGCCTCTTGCCACCAGGCAGCCGCAGCAGGATGTCAGAATTAGTATGCGCAGACAGGACGGGAGGATCTCTGAAATTCATTAAATATTTTTTTAGATTTGTACTTCCACCAAAATATTGCTGAATTGAAAAGATAGACAGGACCTTAACTAAAATTTCTAAAAGTTTATGTTAGAGTTCGTTCTTAAGTAATGTCAGCCCTGTACTATATTAGTTTACCGCCTCTGTGATGTAGCGTTAAAAAAGTTTGTAAAATTACCATACAATGATGACCTTTGTAAAAAATGGTTTCTTATCATTACGAAATCGGAGCGAACTCGCTCACTATATAATGAAAATTTAAATAAATAAATAGGTACAAGTAGCCCGTTCCAGCTTTGAACGAGTGGACAGACTTCTATATTATTACATACATAAACTTTCTTATGAATTACTTCATCCATTAAAAAAACTGCATCAAAATCTGTTGCGTATTTTAAAGATCTAAACATACATAGGGACAGATAGCAGGAAGTAACTTAATCGACTTCAAAAGAGGAGGAGGTTCTCAATTCGACTGTTTGTATGTTTTTTTTGTATGGTGTTACGCGGTTATTCGGCCAATAGCCAACCGAATTTCACGGTTTGAGGGGGCCATTTGTGTGATAAACATTTAGATGTCTGAATTTCCGGGTCTGGGCGTTTATTAAACTTATTTTGGTATTTAATGAAGTATTCTATTTATTAGAATCATTGACTAACACCCATAACACAAGCTTATAATTTGCTTACTTTGGGGTTAGATTAAATTTGTGTAACTTGTCCAGGGTTCATTTTATTTGTTGCGAAATATGGTAGGGAAAAACATACTTTGATTTTTTTCACATAAAACCGTTAAAGAAGCTTTCAAATGTAGGTACAAATTTCGGCAGGTCGCGTCGGTCGTCCTCCCTTCACATTCATTATTTCTTTTTACAAATACGACAATTTCAGAGGCTCTTGACACCACCTGCAGATAAGTCTCAAGCGATTTGATTGTGGAATATCTACCTAGGCTTTCATGGATGGATGTAAATCCACATTTGCATTGTCTATCTGTTTTGTAAATCTTTTACATATCAGTCTTTCCACATCGCCGAACTAACGCAACATGCTCTTTTTTTAATCCCAATCACACAACCGTGGCGAATGCAGTCAGCAAGCGTATCACCAAGATTTTACGCAACCTCCTCTTTCACCGTATTTATCCTAAGTTAATTATTCTTCTGACACATAAAACCAGCCCGGTAGACTACAGAGGTCGTTCATAAGATCCCAGGCTAGACAACAAAGAGAAAATGTGTTTTTTAAATTTTCTAAAAAATCGTTGGCAGGGACAGGATATGTACCTTGTTATCGATAAGTTTCCATCTATCACATTGTGAGATTTCGGCTAGGCGTGGACGTCCTGCGTGTATCTTTGAGCCTCTGAACGAAAGACATCCAACTCTAGCTTTCATAAAGTAATATTGTTTTAAGCACAGAATTATACAAAACGACTACTTTGACTACTCTCTTTGAAATAGTATATCTAGAGGTCCATTCACTCTGTTCCCTTCCTACCATCCTTGCTAAAAGCTTCCTTTAAACACAATTGCTTTGGTTTTCTATGCATTCAAACGTAAGCATCTTTTACAGTTATCTTCTATAACTGTGAACAATGTTTGCAGCTCAGATGTTGTGGAGCCCAAAAAATAGTACTAGTACTAAAGGAATCATTTATTAATACTCCTAAGACATAATGTGATTACATTAGACCGACTCATTGATTGAGGCATAAGCGAACAGTCACGAGCAATAACATGGAAACATCTTTAAAATTTAAATGGATGTAGCAACATTGCATTGCATCAATAACGGCTGCACTCAGAGATGTCAATTATATTTTAATCACTCGTTAAGTCGACATTGTTATCTTGTGTTATGAGTTGTGACCAATAATTACGTTAACGTTAAATTATATAAAATTTAAAAGTATCTTCACGCCCATATCCCCGAAGAGGTAGGCATAGGTACAACCAAGGCACTCACGACTAGCCGAGACACTTAGTCCCACAATGTGATAGGTGACAAGCCTATCGCCAACCGGGCACATTTCCAATCCCGACCAACCTTTTTTTTTATTAGAAAATTGGAAAAATTCTATTTTCTTTTTGTTGGCCGACCCGGGATTCGAACCCGGGACCTCATGTAGTCAAGTCCAACACCTGGACCACTAGACCACAGAGGCGATATAAAATTTAATTAAAATTATTTAAATTTAGATTAAAATTTAAATTTAAGAATACATTTTATCAAATTGTTGTTAACTTTATAATTCCAAAAACTAATTTAAAACTTTTTGCCTTTGTGGACTAGCGATCCGGCTTAGAGCTTGACTACTTGAGGTCTCGGGTTGGATTCCCGAATCGGGCGACAAAGAAAATTAGAAAATATAGATTTTAAATTTTCTAATAAAAATAACGTTGCCCGGGATTGAATATGTGCCCGGTTATCGATAGGTTTGCCACCTATCGAACTTCGTACCGTCCAATATTGACTGTACACTAAAGTTTTTTCCTATTTTTCTAAATATTTTTCCACATAGGTTACCCACACAAATTTCAATTTATG